>JAODAL010033581.1:0-45389 GCA_025379985.1 Phyllomedusa bahiana | reverse complement strand
CTTGTCTGTGTTCGCCCACCCCCCCCCCGCTCCCCTCCCCCGTGACTTTTAGGAAGTTTGCTCTTTAAAAAAATCTAATACCTAAAATTTCCCAATGTCTAATCTAACTAACAGCTAATGTAGAGGTTTCTCTGTTGAAAAATAGTATGATTTGTGAGTATTTGGGAGAATGCAGACGCAGTCCAAAGTAGAAAGTGGAGAGATGGGCAGAACAGGAAGGGTGTTCTATGTTAAAAAAAGGCATGTGATTTTTTCCAGCATTCGCAAACCATACACACCCCAGTCATGACGTCGCACACACACTCCCCCTGCTCTATTCTGAAAGCTGATTGGCTGGCCGCCAAAATGTCAGAACACCAAAAAATGGGCGAAAAAATTAGATTAGCGCAGATTTTTAATAAATTATCGGTATCGAAAAAACCCGATTCCAAAAAAACCTCCCCGATTTCAACTTTGTCGATAAAAATCGCTCAACACTACTAGTCATACAATGGCAATTAAAAACATTTCTATGTTACACAATCTTATAAATACACTTTATGGTTAAAACTTTAATTTAAACCTTTGGGGCATAATGCCTCCAAGTATGCAATCTAATACACTTCACGTTGAAGTGATTTCTTTTTTATCTGAGACTGGTCACTACACATAACCTTTTCTATCACACACCACCAAAATTCAGATAAACTATGCCCCTCCTCCACAAAGTACCTGGCTACCGATGTTTTTCTCATCTATCTCCTTTTGTGACCCCTTATTTTTTATGCCCTATACTGCTGTATGGCTGTATCTGTGTTCATTAATCCTCATTTTAAAATCTACTTTTTGACCTATGAAAATTTTTTCCACCGGAATTTGATCTTAAAAGTCCCCGGGCAACTGTCACATGTAAGAATCCTTTTTTTTTAAACCGGGTGTCCCTTTATTGGATTTTTTAATATTTCCCATTTTAAATACTCATTCTCAGTTACACCTTCTCTACACCTTATATAACTTTATCCTCTACCTTACTTCATTCCTCTTACCTGACGTACGTTCCTTTTTTTCCCTCCCACTCCTTCTCTTTTGCATTCCCTTGTCCCTTCTCTAAGGGCATGTCCCCACTGCACGGGTTTTCGGACGTTTTTTCAGGCGGTTTTGCAGACCGCCTGAAAAAAACCGGGCCCAAAGATGGCACAATGGGGGCTCTATGGGAAAACCCGTGCAGCATTCCCCACTCACGGGGTTTTCCGCCGGCGGTTTTGCCCCCCGCAGTGCCCGCAAAACATTGACCCGACATTCTTCCGTCTGGTTTTCGGGCGGAAACTGTGCAATCAATGTGAAGGGGGGGGCTTTTTTCCGATCGCGGAGAAAAAACCGCCCCCCCCCCCCACCCCCCCCCCCGTGGGGTGGCCATAAAACCGTTGCAAAAAACCGGTGCATAAAAGATATGATTTGGGGAATTTTCCCTGGGGGCGCACTTAAGGGACTGTATGAAAAATCTTTTGGTTTAAAACTCCTCTTTTTCCCCTAGTAACCTATGGGCAAAAAAATGAGTTTTGATGTAAAAAAAGGTTCTTACATGTGGCCTAAATCTTTCATTTGTTAATATTGTGACTCTGTCTACTGTCTTTTTCCCCATCCCATATTTTGTTGATATCTCCTATTATGTATATTTATATGTGATTTCTTGTTTCAGACATGACTGATGTAGGCAACATAGCTGAAATATTTCTGAATTTGAAAAATCTGGATTACTTTGGCTGCCTTTATGCCTAATACTTTATTGTAGATACTTCTGTCATTGCTCAAATAAATGTCTCCTTCGTTTGCAAAAGAAAAGATTGTGAGGCATTGTTTTTTATGCGCTATAAATACAAAACCATCTGAAATTTGCCCCCATGTCAGTGTGTCTCCCCTTTCCCCCAGATCTATCTGCTGCAGCACTATATTTTAACTTGGCAAAAAAAATCCATTTTTTGAGTACTGGGGTGAAAACCTTTTACAAGGTGTTTCATATACCCAAAACCCGTTCCTGAACCCGGTTTTTTGTTTTGGGATATGTCAATCTGTTCCCCCCGAGTCATTTATCATTTTTTGGGGGTAGTTTGAGTCAATACAGGGGTGTGTTTCTGCCCCATACATGCCGAAACCCTGCGTTCATTTGTAGGGTATTTTATTTTATACCCAACGGTAATTTTCCCCCCTGTTTGGGGGGTAATTGAGTCAAAAAAAAGGGTGTGTGTTTCGCCCATCAGCCCGAAAAAAAACCCCTTCGTTCATTTGTAGGGTATTTTATTTTTACCCAAGGGTCAATTTATCCCCTTATTTGTTGGTAATTTGAGTCAAATACAGGGGGTGTATTTTTGGGGGCCCTACGCCGAAAGTCTCAACTTCGCCGGGGGGTGTATTTTAAAATGTGGCCAAGAGTAAAATTTTTTCACTTTTTGTGGAGAATTCTATTAAATCCAGTGTTTTTGTATTTTCAGCCCTACATACTATTCAAATCCTCCCCTGGTTTTTGTACTTGTGGAAAAAAGTTAATTTTTTATTTTTGTGGGGATCCTGTTTAAAAGCTTTACAGTAAGGGGCCCCCCCCCCAAAAAAAAAAAAAAAAAAAAAGAGTGGAGGGGTGTCTCAGTAATTTTTCATTGACGTCACTAACCCCTTTTGCCTTCCTTTGACCTGAAGGTCCCCTTTCAATTGGTCAAAAATCCTTTATTGCTAAAGCCAAAAAAAAACAGGATTTGTCCCAAAAATAAAAAGTAAATGGAATATTTGCATGTGTTCTGTGTTTTGTATCTGCTCCTGATGCAAACAAAGGACCATATCCTACTTGTCTTACGGCATCCCCGAAGACACAATCAGTTGTGTTTGTCCTTTTCATTCCTTTTCATATTAAAAGAAGGGGAAAACCAAACATAGTGGCAACATCATAGGGGGTGGGGGTGGAAACAGCATTAGGAACCACAGGGGGGTCGACAGACAGTGCTCATTGGGAAAAGAAGCAATTCAAAAAGATTGGGAAAATTTTACAATCAGACCAGCTATGGACATTTATTTAAGGAGGGTCCAAGATGGATTTTTTGGAAAGGCCGAACAGGGGACAACAACAAAACAATCTGACATTGAAAAAAAAAATAAAGGGACGGGGTTTTAAAAAAATACCCGGTTGGACCTTTTTCGTGTTTACGTTGTCAGAAATGCTCCTCCATAAAAAGAGGGGCATGTCTCGCATCCACCAAAGGTTTCCCCGTTAGAAATTTGAGGGCCCCATACTTGCGACAGCAATTGTCGTGTATATGATCAAATGCCCTTGTGGAAAAACATATATAGGCAGAAAGTGACAGATAAAGTTCGCCCCTAAACGAGCATAGGTCTTTTTCCGTCAATTTATGAAGAAAGACAGCAGGTGGTCAAGGAAAGAGGGGAAATAGACATGGTGAGACTTTACTACTCGGGGATTGGAAAAAAGGGGAATAGAGTAGCGGGGGCGAGATGGTGTACCGGGAAAAGGGGGGAAAAAATTTTTGAATGGGCCCGGGATCGCTAGCAGCTGCTTCAGCGAGAGGTTTTTCTGGACCCCTTATATGGATTCGCTACCCCCAAAAAGGCATTTTTGAGGTTTTGTCCTTAAATGTTTTTTTTAAAGATTTTTTTTTACTTATGTGTCGTTCTTTAGGAGGGACGCCCACATCGATGTGCGAAATGCTTGAGAAAGAGGAAAAAAGTGTCTCAAAACTTTGGCGGGATTGATGTGCGTTTCACCCGGGGGAAACCCTTGGCGTCCCTCCTGGGAAACCCTTTGGGTGAAGACCGAGAGGGTTTTGGAACTTTACATTTGAAGGCAAATCTGCCGAAAACTTGGAATTTGGGAGATCCTAACACCAATTTTTTCATATTGCAAAACGCCAAAAAGACGGGAAAGGGTGTATGTTTTAAAGGTGAAAAATTAAAATTATTGTTTTATGTTTTGGGGGCCGGTTTTCCTTTTGGTTTGTTCCCCAGAAAGCTTGAGTGGGGCCACAGAGTAAACAAATGACGTGGTGGGTTGGAAAAGCCCCAATTAAATTAGGCAAAAATTTGGCACAATTACAGTGTGGAGGTGGCGGCAGAAAACAGCAGCTGCAGCATTAACCCGGGAGAGGGGCCACATTAAAAAAAATTTTGAGAGGGATGACAGTTGGGGGAACCATAATGAGGGGTTTGGCAGCAGCATCAACCAGGGTGACTTGGTGACACAGCCGGGGGAGGTGACGAGCAGCATGGGGAGACCGGGAGTGGTGAGGGTGGCGAGCACATAAAGGCTACATAAGGGCCCCATTTAAGGGGGGGGAGGTGGGGGCAATACGAATCGTTTGTAAAGTTTGGTGAGTGGAAGAAGGGGGCAGCGGGGAAGCAAAAGTGTGGCTTTTTTAAGGTAGGGGGCCCGCATCAAAATATTAGCTGAGGAAGTTAGACAGAAGTTTCCCGGGTTCGGGTTTTGCCCCGGTGCTGCTGCTGGGTGGGTACCAAAATTTACTAGGGGGGAAAGAAAGCGCTCTCATAACAACTCCAGACTGGGTTGCTGCTGATGGAGTGGTATCTCCTGGGCCCTCCTTTCCCCCAAAAAGCACCCGGGCGGGGTTTACTTAAAGCGTGGGGAAAACCCCCGGTCAGCCCTTGTTGGGGTTGGCAATGGCGCAGTAGGAAAGGGGCCCAACTGATACATAGGAGGGTGTTATGGGTTAGTTGATTTTGTCCCCCTTTTGGGGGCAGGGGGGAAAAAAAAGGCCCCTTTTTGGGAAACCTGAAGAAAAGGGGCCCAAAGGGGGGGGAGAGCCAGAAATATCCCTTTTGCCGGAGGGGTGATTTTTTTGGCGGGTACTCCCCGGGCCCAAATCAGCATACAGGGGGCCTTCTGACAAGTGACTCTGGGGGACTCGCTGCCCCCAAAATCCCCAAAATTTTAAAACGGCCATGGTGTGTCTGGGTCACCCTCCCCTTTTCTTTTTCATCCCCCTTCTACCTCCCCCGGGGGCCCCTTTGGCCCCCTTTCCCCTGTCCCCTGGTAAAAAAAATCAAAAATTTCAACAGAACTAATGACCAGACTAGGTTGTTGCAGATGGGCTGGTATGTTTCTTAAAACCCCTAGCCCCAGCGGGCAGCGTCACAGTGGTAGGGTGAGCTGGGAAACCCCCTGTCAGACCTGCGGGGAAGATAAAAGATGGCAAAACATATCTCTTACCATTTCAAGGGCTCCCGCTCTCTCAGACCCCGCAAGCCCGCTCCCGTTGGAAAACCTTTTGCTCCAATCTGGCCTTTAAAACCACACACCCAAAACCCCTTACCTTCCCTCCCAGAAAATATCTCCGAATTGCTCTTTCCCCTTCACTTTGAAAAGCGAAAAAATGTTGCCCTTGCCCTCGTCATCTCACGCCAAAAAACTTTTTGAAACATCCTTCTCCGGGGGCCCCCATCTAGACCCTTGCACCCCTTCAATCCACCCTTTAAACTCTGCTGCCCATCTGATTCACCTCTTCCTGTACTCCTCTGCCTCCCCTTTGGGCCCAATTTCCCCTTTACTGGTTGCCCCTTGCACCCCCCGGGGCTCATGTGGCCGTGAGAAATTTGGTCGCCCATTTCCAGTTCCCCTGAAAAAGGGCGATTTTGCGCCTCTGTTCCAGGGGAAAGAAACAGTGGGGAAATTGTTTATCCCCTTTTGTGCTGGCAACTGACAAATTTTCGTGACTCCTGAAAGAGCCCGAGCAGACGCAGGTGTCCCGGGATGAGCTTTCCACTGGCTGGGCATAAAAAAACAAAAGTGGGGTTCCTGTCCGCTTGGATCATCAAAACTCATTAATGGCCTTTCTCTTTTTTTCATAGGGTTTTTCTCTGTTTTGCTCGTTTTTTTGTTTTGAATTTTTTCCCCTTTTGTGCTTTTTGTTATAGATTTCCCCTCTGTTTGCTCTGTTGGGTAGCTTTCTGTTTTTGTTCAGCTCAAGGGGGGTGTGCTTGGCGGGGTAGGAATGGATTTAATTTCATGCAAAATTTTTCCCGGCCCGTTTTTGAACAGTGCAAAAAGTCCACCATTGAAAGGGAGGGATGCCCCCACCCCCAAGTTGTACCGGGCACGGGGGCTTCTGCTCCTTGGGATGGCTAGAGCATTCCCGCTGTTTTTTGGCAATCCTCTTGGTATACGACCCGCTAGCAACCCTGGTGGTGAAAAAAGCAGGAGTATTTGGACCGGTAGATGATGGGAAAAACAGGGCAATCCCTTTGGGGAGAGGTGGTGGAGCCTTGAATGCCTGAAAAGAGAGGCGTGCCACTGGGTGTGCTGCTGCGGCAGGATGGACCACCCCATCTGAGCCGTTTCTTCAGGTTTTATGGATGGTGACGCTGATATGTTGATGCAGAGTGTGGTTTCAAAGTTTTGGTCCCGGCCAGCTTCACTTTTGCCCACAGTTTTTAATTTTAGCCATGTTCGCCCTTCCCCCCCTTGTCTTGGCAAAAAAAAAATTTCCCCACCGCCCCAAAATTAAATGATTTTACTACCCAAATTTCCGCACTGAATTTTTACCCGGCCCCGCCTCGGTGAAAAAATGGGACCGCCTCTTTCTGGGGTTTTTGCAAAGCCCGGGGTGGGCTACCCCGTGGCCGTTTTTGGGTCCCAACCCCGCATGTGCTATTTGCTGGGCTCCCAGCCCTACTACCGTTTTCCAGCTGTGCCACTGCCCGACGCGAAAGCTGCCACTTTTCTCCCAATGAAAAATTTATGAAGCCCTTGCTTTTCCCGGGCCAGGAGGGGGTGTCGAAAGGGAGGTGGGGCCCCCTTGGGGCCACCTAACCCAGGAGAAAAAAAAGGGGGCAATGAGGCAAGGAAGGGGGGCTGAAAATTTTCCTTTTTGGGGGGCCAAATTTAAAGGGTTGTTTAACTAAGGCCCCCAAAAATACCTTGGGGCCCAGCCTTGCTTGCTTCCCCGGTTTGCGGGGCCCATCCACTACATTGATTAGTGTTTGCCTGTCACTGCTGTCCTCTTCAACAGTCTCATTGTACAGAGCCGGGCCGCTCACAACATAACCACCCATGCCACTCTTCTCATCACTACTTGCCCGCCTACTGCAAGAAGCAGCTGATGTCTTCGCCACCTCTTTGCTGCCCAGTAGCTGTCACTGTCCTCAAATAGTTAGTCCTCGCTGTATAGTGGCGCAGAGCCCACAGCATATAGTAGTTCTCTGGCTGTGGGAACCGAACGGGAAAGAGGCGGGTTGAGAACAGGTGAGGGCACCGGACCTGCTCCCAGGCAAAGCCAATTAAAGGTTATGTCTGACTAACCCACCGACTTTTTGCTGGAATTGGCACATGTCATCTCGGTGACAGTGGATGACCTAGACAACCATTCAAGAACTGTTGGCTTGTTGGTCAACACACGGCTGCCAGATGGCCCCGGAAGCTCTGGCCTCATGGAGTGACCCCTGCTATGACGTCCCATTACTGTGCTGCAACCTGTGCTTGCTCCAGGAACCTACTATTGCGTTCTTTGACGCTATAATAGGATCTTGGCCCTCAGCTCGGTTCTTTCCAGCTGGTGCTGACATTGCCCTGTCAGGCTGTGTTTCCACTTCAGTTATTTGGTCACTTTTGACCCTGTAACTGCCCAGAGAAGTGAAGTGTGAAGCGATTTTAGTACTGGCAGCTGTCATGTGCGTGTCATACTAAAACACAGCATTGTATGAAGACCAAACCACGCTCCCTATACATATTTGAGCATAGAAAAATATTCTACAACATCCTACAGGTTCTCCGCAGCCAGGAAACAGCTGTTTTTAACGCTATTTGCTGCAAATAAATTTGTGTCAAAAAGATTTTTTGTGGAAAATTCAGCGAATCTAGCGAACCAAATTTTTTTAGAAATTCCCCCATCTCTAGTGTTTAGCATATCCAAGTATCCCAAGCTATTCTTATTGCAGTGACAAGACTGCAAGAGATGTAATCTATAGTGCAGAAGGCTAAAGTGCTCAAAGTCAACAATCAAAAGTAATTAATCTATTTGGTGGAGATAACACAATCTTTTCTCAAGCTGCCTGCATCCTGTGTGCCGACCTGTGGAAACTTCACTCCATGCTCTCTGTCTCATCAGAAAAGGAGAGCAGGACAGTAACCAGATAAACCTGTGTGCACTCAGAGCAGATAAAATCTCTGGAGTATAATATAGGATTTAACTAAGGATCAGTACAGGATAAGTAATGTAGGTACACAGTGACCGCACCAGCAAAATTTAGTGGGGTGAGCTCTGGAGAAAAATTCGGGAAATTTTTAACCCTAAGGATCAGTAGGATAAAGTAATGTAATGAAAGTACAAAAGGTGACTGACAAAACCAGAATTAGTGAGTGCAGCTTTTTCAGGTGACAACCCAACTTGTGGGGGGGTGTCTGTGTGGGGGGCGGGGCGCTTGGGGCTGCTGCGGCTGGTTTTGTGTTTGTTTGTTCATCCTGTGGTTTCTGCTCCCTCCCCCCGGGAGGGGGGTGGGTTTGGGCAATGAAGTGGGGAAATTTTTAAAAAAGGGCAAGGGCTCCGTCCAAAAGCGGGGGGGGAAAAAAAAAGGCCAGCATTTGGCAAAAATGGGGGGGATTTCGGGGGTTTAGAAGATCTGGTGGAGCCGCAGCAATGTGGTTCTTTTAGCCCCTTGGGGTCTTAAGAGACTTTTAAAAGCCGAAAGGTTTTCATCCGCAAGGAGGACCTGTTGCTGCAAGCTCAGGTAAAGTGTGGCCCTTCCGGGGCCCGGGAGAGAAAGCCGAAGGGGCCTACGGGGGGTGGGGGGCGGGTTTTTGGGGGAAAAAGGCTGGGGAAATGGGGGAAGGGCCTTTTGGGGGAATAAAGTGTCAAATATGGTTCCCTTTTTTATGTTTTTTACCTCCGTAAAGTAGGGGAAGGAAAGCCCAGCAAGACCCTGGGGGGCGGGTCGGGAGGGGGCTGCGCAGTTTTGGGGGCCCCCAAAGTTGGGGTTTGGGGCCCCCAAAAAAGAAAGAAAAAAGGGGCGGAAAACCCAAAATAAAGAAAGGACCCCCAGTCGGGTTTATATTTGAACGGGAAAGGGAAAGGGCAAAAAACCAGGGTTTAGGGGGGGAGAAGGGGCCCCCTTTTAAAGGGAAAGAAATTTTTAAAATTGGGGGACCCCCCTTCCAGGATTGGCCCAAAGGGGAGGGGGGGGGGAAGAAGGGGATGGGGGCTGCCCCCACGAAAAGCCGGGTTTTAGAGGAGGGGCCCAAAGCATTGGAGGAGGACATGGACGATGAGAGATAACCAGCCGGTTTTCCCAAACTGGGTTGGCCTGCCTGAGGCGCCATAAGCAGGCAGCGATTGGTCACCATGCCGAAACCGGCGGCTCGAGGGATAAAAGGGGGGCGACCCCGGCAGCCTGGGGGGGGGCCCTGGGCAAAATTTTTCCAGCTCCTGGAGTCCCCCAGTGGTTTTCCAGGATTTGTGCTTTGGGGGATGGATACCAGGGGGGGGGGGATTTGGGGGCGGGGAAAAGAAAAAAGTTTAAAAAGGACCAAACCCACCAGGAGGGGGGTAAAATTCGTTTATCCCCCCCCTCCCTGGGACCCCTGGGTGGGAAAACCGCGGGGGCCGCCCCCATTTTATGAGCCCCGTTCTCAGCCCAGCCCTTTGTCCTGCAGTGGACTCGGGGAGGGGGGCCCCGGGGGGGAAAGGAATGGGGGTTTTCCAAAACATGGCGGGGAAAGGAATTTTGTTCTCTGTTTGCAGTAGCGGGGGGAGGGAGCGGGCCCGCAAGGGTTGGGTTCCCCCCCCCGGGATGTAGACCCGGACGGGAAAGGTTGAAATTTGGGGAAGGGTAAAAGAGGAAAGGCTCTGGCGCTAAAAAGCTGCCCCCAAAAGGGGGAAGGGGGGGGAGCGGGGTGGGGTTTCCCGGGGGGCTTGGGTAAAAAAGGAACCCTTTTTGGCCCCCTCCAACTGTTGGTTTGGCGGGGCCTTCGGGGGTAGCAAAATTGCGGGGAAGGGGCTACTGGGGCCCTGAGTGGTTGCGCCCCCCCAAAAAAAAAGGATTTGGACTTGGCCCAAAAACCCCCTGTTTTTTATTGGCGTGCGGGTAAAGGGAGTGAGGAAAACCCACCATTATGGTTGCCCCCAATCTCACCGGCCCGGGGCCCAGTTTTGGGGTGAGGGTATAAAATTGTGGGGGAGAACGGGGGGAGGGGGGGTTTGGAAAGGGGAAAAATTTTTTTGTTGTTTGTATGGGGGGGCCCTTGGAGGGTTTGGTGTGGGGGGTGGTGGGGAAGGAAGGGGGGGTCTGGATGCTTTGGAGGGGGGGTGGGGGGGGAAGGGTCTTTGGGGAGTGGGGGAGGGGGGGGGGGGCCGGGTTTCCGGGTTTTGTCCCCCCAGTTTGTGACATGCCTTTTAGCAGTTATGTTTAATGTCGGGCGGGGGAAGGGGGTAGGGGTCCCCGGGTCCTCGGGCCCTTTTGGGGGACGGCTCTTTGCAACAAAGTTTCTGGAGATTTCTAAAAAAGGGGGGGAAAAGATCGTTTAAATTTTAAGGGTAGGGGGGTTTGATTTTGTTTTTCTGGAGGGGAGAGGCAGGGCCTTTCTCACCCTTTCCCAGGGGAAAATAAGGGGGGGCACCCCCACGGGGGCCCTCTCCCGACCCCCGGGGCAGGGGGGGTCCCCAAATGGGAAATTTTGTGCCCTTCTGAGGTGGGGTTGGCAATGATACTGCCCCCGGGGCCCAAAGGTGGTTGAGCTCCTGCAAAAAGATGGGCTTCAAGGAAAACAGCATTTTTGGGCCTTTTTTCCCTTTTTCCCTATGGGACCCCTGATTTGAGTCGCTTTGTTGGCCCAAAGGGGGCCCCTTGAGCTTTTGGTCGAACTTGAGGGGGAAAGGGGGAAAATTTTGAGCCCAGGGGGGAGATTTGGCCCCCCAGGCAGTCTCGTCAAAATAAGGGAATGAAAAAGGGTTGGATGTTCTAACTCTTTAAATGCACTCTTTGTATTGACATAATGATGTGGTTTGGGCCCGATAGGGGGAGGGTGGGTTTTTTTCCCTAAAAAAAAAAACAGGGATAAATTTGGAATTTGGTCAGGGGGCTTGGAAAATTTAGGGGCAAGTCAGGGTTTGGGGGGGGAATAAAGGTTTTACCCATATACCATCTGCACCTTCCCTGGGAAAGGGGGATCGCACCAGATTTTTTACCAGGGGTCACCCAAAAGCTTTTTGTCACAGATGCGGAATCCCCGCATTTCAGTTTGCCCCCGCTGCACTGCGCGGGAAGTGCACTTTTGTTGGGGGCCCTTTTTGGGGTCACCTTGCGGGTCCTGTGCAAAAAATTTCATTTTTAAATTTTTGGGGTGCCCAATTTGGGGGACATGGTTCAGGCCCCCCTTTTCCAAAATCCGTTGCCAAGCGGTCAATACCCCGGGGGAAAAGGAAACCCAATGGGGGCGGGATTCTCTGGGGGGGACTGGCAGGGGTGAAGGAGTGGTGGGGGCCCAGTGGGGGGAAAGGGAAGCAGAAGAGGGCCTTTCCCCCAACAAAGGGGCGCCCGGAAAAAGGGGCGGGCCCAAAAGAGAGCAGGGAGGGGGCCCAAAAATTCTCGGGGATCTCAGGAAACGGGGGGAAATCTGGGGGGGCCCTTGGGTTTCCCCCCTGAGGGCTGAGGGCCTCCCGCTGAGGCCCCCAGGGATAGTGAATGAACAAAGGGGGGGAAAATTTCGGGGCCCCAAAAAAGAGGAAGGTGCCGTTCCTCAACCCCCCCCCAATGGTCCAAAACATGGGATGGGGAAAAAAAAGGGGAAATGGCAAGAGGGGGAAATAGGGTAAAAAAACAAAGGGGATGAAAGATTTTTCTCCCACCCACCAGATGTCAGGAAAGGGGTTAAAACCCGACCCCCCTCGATTGGTTTTTTAAAACCCGGGTTTCCTTCCCCTTTGGGTTGCCCATCCCCCCCTAATCGGAGGGAAGGGGGGGGGGGGGTGGGGTTTTCCCGGGAAACTCCCGGGGGAATCGGGGCCTACAGGGGGCGAGGGTCCCCCCGCTGGGGGAAAACATTGTTCAGGGGGGGGGGCGGGGCCTAGAACCAGGGGAAAAAGGGGGACGGAGGGGATGGTGGAAACACCCTTTTCCCTTTAAAAAAGGGAAAAAAAAAAACCGTCGTCTGTTTGTGGAGAATGGCAGGGGGCGGGGGGAAAAAGAAAAGCTGTTAAGGGGAAGGGCCCACCACGCGGGACGCGGCACCCATTAACGTTGCCAGCATTAAGTCAGAACGGCTGGTTTTTGCGGGGGGTTTTGTTTTTTCGGGCCGTTAGACCGGGGCCCATTATTTTTCTGCAGGAAAACCAGGTGCCAGATTAAACAGAAGTTTAAGGGCAAAAAGGGAAAGGGGGCCCCGCGGAGCCTCCTTTTGGTCTTTGCAGGGAGCCGTATAGCGGAGGGGGGTCCACCCTTTTTTACGCAGCGGTACAATGCCGACGGGTGATTGAATTAGAAAATGGGGAGGTGCCTGATCTTAGATGCCCTCATGAAGGGACAGGTAATTTGCCCTAGTTAACATCTATGGTCCCCAGTCCAAGTGGGGGGGGAAGTGTCTTTTTATGAGGATAAACCCCTACCCTTTTTACAAGTCGGAGGTGGTCTTTGGGGGGGCCCTTCAATACTGCACGGGGCCCCCAGGACGGGGGGGGTTTCCAGAGACAACCCGGACTTATGACAGCATTGCGTTAAATTTGAAAGCTAATGAGGTCCCCTGGGGGAATGTCCACATCCGGCAAAAACCCCGGGGCCACTTTGGGGTTAAACCTATCTTTGGGGTTTGTTTGTAGGTTGGATAGACAGGTTTTTTTTTTTAAAAGGGGGGGAAGCCGTCTCTTCAGCGGTGTCTGTGTTGAGGTGGGGGTTCCCCGAACCACTGTTTAATTTTTTTAAATTCTGAATGTTACGAGACCCCCCGTAGGGGAAAAAAGGGGTTTAAATGGAGGCTCAATTCATCTCTCTTGGAAAAAAGGGGAAAGATCAGACAGCCCTTTTGGGAGTATTTTTTTTTTAGAGGCCAGGTACCATTTGTTGGGTCTGTGAAAGTAGAAAGGTGAGTGGTGGGGGGATGTTCAAAAAAAGGGGTTTGTCCAGGTTTTCCGCCACCCTTTCGACCCTCGGGGAGCGGGAAAGCAGGAAACCGCCTGACCGGGTTCTGAGGGGGGAAAAACTCGAATGTCTTGTCTCGAGGGGGGGTTTGGCCGCGAGGAGATCCCCAGATAAAGCCCTTTGCTCATGGGTGTCAGTTTTTGACAGAAAACGAAACTTTGGTTTTTGAGAGGGATTTTGGGAAGTACCCGGGCACCCGACCCTTACAGAAACTTAAAAGATGTCAGTGAAAAAGTTTGATTTTTGTCTGGACTGATTTATAGTTCGGGGGCCCCGAGAAGGGCTTTGTCGGGATCCCCCGGGGGTCGTAGAACCAAATTTCTCACATCTCTGGCAAGGAGGTTTCTTTATCGGGGGTTTTGGATGTCGGCTTTTCCCGGCTGAAAAATGTTCCCCAACCCGGGAAACAGACCCCTCTTTTTTTCGTTTTGACAGAAGAGATCAGAAAAAAGAGGAAATCGGGCCCGGGTTTTTGGGGGGGTTGCCCCCCCCAAAAAACGCAAAGGGCCCGATGGTTTACGTGAGTTTTATTTAAAACCTTTAAGGGAAACCTTGGTTTCCCTTTGACTGAGGTAATAAAATGGGGTGTTTCCACAGACATTCTGCCCCAAAATCAAAATGAGGAGGTCAGCTTTTTGGGCCTTCTGTCAAAGGGGTAAAGATCCATCCAAAATTGAGAATGGGGGTCCCATAGCAATGCTCAAATTGGGGGCGAAAAAATTCCCGGGAAAGGTTTTTAATCGGTTGGTGAAGTGTGCACCCAGCTCCCTTTCGGGGCCCCGCACTGCTCTGTCCCGGTGCGGGCATTTAGTGCGTTTCTTAGTTCTGGGAGGTTTTGGGCAGGGGAAAGGGGGGGCCCCCTGGAAGGGGGGGACCTGCTGTCCCTTTGGGTTTAGGCAAAAAGGTTTTGGGTCATGTTAAAACCCTGAGTACCTCTGGTCCGTTTCCCCCTGGGATTGGCCTGCCGGGGGGGGTTTTGTTGATTGGGTTAAGACCCTTTTATGCAGGGGGAGAGGGTTTCCCCCTTTTAAAAAGTTGGATTTGGGCCCCCCTTTTGGGTGGGGGGCTTTGGGGGTTTGCCAGGGGTTTTCCGCTGAGTCGCTACTGTTGTGTTTTTGGTTTAAAAATTTCCTTAGGAGGATGGAATTTTTGGAACCCGGGGGGCGGGGGTTTGTGATGGGGGCCGGGGGAGCTTGGAGGGGCCCCTCTGAGGGTGGTGGCTTTTTGCTTTATGACGTAACCTCTTGTGTTGCAAGGGAAGGCGGGGGTGGGTTTCTGTCAGAGGTTTGAACGCTACTCAGAGTATCTGGGTCCCAAAATCAAATGGGGATAAGTGTTTAGAGTCTCTGGGTGGGAGGAGGAGATCCTGGTTTTGATTCCCCCCAACCCTTCCAGGCCCCAGGGGTCGCAAAAGTTTTTCGGCATTGAATTTGGGGCCAAAGGGGAAATTTCCCCCCTCAAAAAATGGGACAGCAGGCTTAAGATTGCCGTCAGAAGGTGGGTCAAATGGAAGGGGTTGGTCCCTTTTACCCTCGGGAAAAGGGGTTTAAAATTTTCAAAACATACCCGCTCCCTTTGTGTTGATACTGGGCTTTGTGTGTTTTTGGGGGAACCTTTCTGGACTTGGGGGCAAAAGTCTGTTCTTTTCCCGATGTTATGGGGGGAAATAGGGCGGGCCCAGTTTAAGAGGGAGGGTTTTTACCGTACGAGGGGGCCCAGGGGGTTGGGTTTTTTGGGCAACCCTGTGGTGTTCCTTGTGAAAACCCTTTATTAAGGCAACCTGCCAAAACCTCTGAAAAAAAAGGGGGGGGGCCCTTTTCCCCCCTGGGTTTTTTCCCCCTCGGAGTTGGGTTTTTTGGGCCCCTTTTTTCCAGGAAAGGGAGAAAAGGAGGGAAGTGAAAGGGACTTGGGACAAGGGCCCCATGGGGGACTCCCAGTACCTGCCCTGGTCCCGAATATTTTGCCCTCGGGGGGGTCTGGGGATGTGGGAAATCAGGCTCAAATCGAGGAAAATTCCCTTTACAAAAAAGGGGTTTGCTGACCCCTTACCAGAAACTTCTGGGCCCTTTAGGGCTGCCCAAACTGGGATCTGGAGGTTTGGGGTTTGGGCTTTTGAAATTTTATCAGGTTCCCCCCGAAATTTTTGGGGCTTGGCTTGGCGCTGTTCCTTTTGGGTGGGTGTGTGTGAGGGGGCAATCTGAAATGTAGGGCTCTGAGGGGCCCGGGGGTGTCCTCGCGAGGAGGGGCGGGGGGGCCTGTTTGGGGAGCATGGGGCCCTTCCTGCTTCATTGTCCCCTTTTAAAAAAAAAAGGTTTACACCAGGGTGGGGGGGCTCCATTGGCTGGCCCCAAATGGCCCGTCTTCCCATGCGGAAAAGGGCCTAGGGGATTCAGACACCTGGGGGCACGTTATTTCTAGTTTTGCTTAGTGGTAAAGGTTTCTACACGTGGCACGTGCGGTTTTTAGTATCGACGCAGCGGGGAAAATTCCCCCCCCACATGGGTGAGGTGGTTAGGAACATTCTCGGGGGACCTGGTGAAGGTTCGGCTCTCTTGGGGGACGAGAGGTTGGGGGCAGGTAGGGGGCCTCTTTCCATTGGAGGGGCTTTGCCTTTGGAAATACCCCAGGGTTTTCGTCTCCCCCCTGGTGGGGGCCCAATTCTGCACTGGTAAATTTTTGTTTTTTTTTTTGGGGACTGTTTTAGGATATAGGGTTGCAGGCGCCGGGGGGGGGTTGGGCTTTCGGGGTGTCTGAAAAGTCTGAAATTTTGTGTTTTTTTCATTGTGTTTGTATTTATTCTTTTTACTTTGTATATTTTTTATATTATATATGTGTTGGGGATTGGGCTTTAGAGTTCAGTCATATGAAAAAGTTTGGGCACCCCCCATTAATCTAAATCTTTTTTGTTTTAAATATTTTTTGGGATTTGCAACAGCCAAATTTTAATTTGTATATCTAATTTAAAAAAAAATTGCCATTTTGTGTTAGTACAATTTAAAACCCCATTTCAATCCCGGGGGAAAATTACTTTGTTCCATCAGTTATTGATTTTATCAAAATTTAAATGGCTGTTGCCCAAAAAACCCAAAAAAATTTAGAAAAATAAAAATGATTAAGATTAATAGGGGTGCCCAAATTTTTCATTATGGGCGTGGTTGGGGGGGTTTGGGGGAAAAAGGGGGGGGGTCTTGTTGGATATTGGGGTTTATGGAAAATTTTTAGGGCCTTTGGGGACATTTGGGGGGGGAAAAAAAAAAAAAAAGACCCAAAAAAACCTGGATTGATTCATGGACGGGCCGTTAAAATGTGCTTGGGGGGGGATGGGATGGGGGTCAGTTCAGGGCCAAAAATTAAAAAAAAAAAAATAATTTGTGGTGTGTGGTGTTGGGGGTTTCTTTTTTTCTTATTGGTTTGTTGTGAAAAAAAAAAAAAAAAAAAATTGTGGTGTGCTGTTTTTTGTTTTGGTTTGTTTTTCTTTTTTTTTTTTTTTGTATGCAACCCGGGGCCCGGGCCCTTTTGGGTTGTAATTATGTATTGTATTATTTGTAGTGTTTAAAATTTTAAAAAAGTTGTAAATAGTTGTCTTTGTGGGGGAGTGAGTGTTGGGCTGGCCAAATGTAGTTAAAAACCCTGATGAGGTGCATTGTCCCCCCTAAAATTGGCTTCAGTTTTTTTGGTGAAGTTTTTTATTTATTTATTGTTATGTTTTTTTAAAATTTTAATAAAAGAAATACAGGATGTAAATAAGGTTCATACAGGAATTAAATTTTTTGTAAAGTACCAGTGGGCCGCACCCGCAAAAATGGTTGATGCAGCTTGGATTTTTTATAGGATGGTTTTTTTTAGGTTTTAGTACAGGAAAAAGTTTTTGAAAGAAAACCAAATGACCGCACCAGCCAAAAGGGGAAAATTTAGTGCAGTCTGAAGTAGGGTTAAAAAGGGTTAATACGGAGAATAAAAAAAATCCAGGCATCCACGCAGATACAGAAAAAAAGGTGGTTTTATTCCCACATGCTAGGTTGGGGCGATGTTTCAGGGTTTCCCCCACGGGAACCTTTGTTTAAACAAATGGGTTTTTTTTGACAATTCCCCTTGTTTTTATTTTGGTGAATAATCAGTGTAATCAATAATCATTAGAATGAAAATTAGCTATAACAAAGGTCGTACCTATCAATACAGATTAATACAAAAGCTATAAAATTTTTACGGTTTTCAAAAAACATAGTACAAAGTGCATTGTGCTACATTAAAATTAAGAGATCTTATATATTTATATACAGAAACAATAATGACATAATTCCATAGCTACGGGGAAAATATTCAGACTCACGTACTACATGCGAGTTCAAAAAGCAGCGTTCTCAAAAGTGAACTGCGCATGTCCAGCACATAATCGATAATAGGCTACTAGGTTAAAGGCATTCCTTTAAATTAAACCCGGGAACCTGGGCCCTTTTCCCAAAACAAACCACGCCCTGCTCAGTAAAGTAAACATTGGTAGGTTTTCTAGGGAAAAAGGCGGTCCTCAATACCGGACGCTAGTTATACAAAAATGCAAAATGTAATTTTTTAAAGTCACGGTTCACGGCCGTCCTGCTATGGGGCTGTCGGAAAGCCCGGTCTCCCGGGGTCCCGGCCCCTACCGTGAATTTCCCCTGGTGTCCCTTGCTCTTGTCACTCACCTGCTAGCAGGCCTGAGTTTACCATTGCTTCCTTTTTGCTCCCTGGGCTTTCCCCTTGTGCCCCACATGCCCCCCTCTAGGGGGGGACCGTGCACGGCACTGTACTGCATTTGAAGGTCCCCGTGTTCCCATGTCAAAACCCAGTGAATGTGACCCCTTTCCTTAAAAAAGGAACTTCCTCCCTGTGCTCCTTATTCATTTTTTTCTCCCGCATTCCCTTACCCCTGGGGGGTGGGGGGGGGGAATTTTTTTTCCCCGCTTTTTTAAACCCCGGTCGTTTTTGTAAATTACCATCCTGCTTTTTAAACCCCTGCCCGTTGGGACCTGTTTGTAGTCACATGTTGTTTTCTGGCATCATACCAAAATCTGAAAATCCTGGGGGCTGTTGGGCCAAAAAACATTTACCAGCTACACCTGCGGTGCCCTGTTCTTTGTTCCAGCACCGGCTATCCAGACCTGCACTTGGGCTACCCAACGCATTTGTTACCATCTGCGTCCGTGGTGGGCCCAGAGGATCCGCCATACCCGGACATTTCTAGCCATCCTGGTTAGAAAACATAACATCGTAACAGTATACTAACCCATAGAGGTGCGCATATAGATTTAAAAAAAAGCCTCCAATAATACCAAACTACTTTAAATACAAAGATATCCAGTTAGCTGGTTTAGGATAAAATGGTTGTGTGCAGTAATTCACTCCATTTCAGGGAGAAGAATCGTATCACCATATCACGCATAGCAATATGTGGACCATATGGCCCTGCATAGACTTCCCAATAACCCAAGCAATTGCATTCTCCAATGCCTATGAAGAACAATATATAAACATACAGTATAACAACTATCGGACCCCATGTGCACAAATGGGCTGGCAAAACACTTCTATGAAGAAATATTTAGACTAAGAAAATCACAGCAAGACGTTTTAATTGCGCTTTCATTTTCTGTTGAAGAGCTTGTGTTCGATCAATAATACGAACACAATTAGCATGATGGATAAGTAAAGAAGGAGGATATCCCCATTTTTTTAAAGCAACAAACATAAGCTCTTCAACAGAAAAGGAAAGCGCAATTAAAACGCCTTGTTTTTGTCTCTAGGTTTAATAAAGAAAACATCAATAAGATCAATAAAAAATAGTGGCCAATTTTACAAAATAGTTTTCCGAATATTGAGGAATTTCAGATTCCCCCATTGCTTTTTTTCCTTAGACCTCCAAACCTTTGCAATAAAATGGTTAGATCTATGATTTCTTTCAGGGCAGTGACACAGGCAACAATTACAGGAGTTTCTAGACAAGGCTGTTTTCCATGTCTAAATTGTGTAAACTGTTCCTTAATGAATAAAGGTACAATTTTTTTTTTCATCATACTACTTTCACTGAATACAGAATTACATTTTTTTTGGTTTTGTAGTTCTGACTGGGTAGTTTATGTTTTGTGGTGCCCATACCTACTCCTCTATGCTGGGGAGAAAAAAGGTGACGTACACTCATTTAAAAAAACCCCCCAGGTTTTTACTAGTTTCCAAAATTTTTTTTTTTTACAGGGGACAAAAACGGACTTCCTTAACTTTATTATATTAGATCATGTACCGATGCCCAAGCATTTAACTTTTAAAAAAAAATGTGAGCTTGGGGGTTTTTTGATTTAAAACATTTCCTAGACTTCAGGGGATTTTCCCTTTTTCCAAAACATGGATAAACATCCTCTCACTTAATTGCCACTTTTAAAACTCATTTACACTTTGTGATTTTTTTCTTTATTTTTTTTGGGTTTTTTGTTTTATTTTAATTGTTCTTTGTCTTTCTTCTTTTTTTAGTTCATTGTCAGAAGCAAACAATGAGGCTGGGAGAACTGGACTCATTGGATTTTATTTTGCCCTCCCATTTTTGCACATGTGGACCGATAGTTTTTGCATGTTTATATATTTTTTCTTCATAGGAATTGGAGAATACCATTGCTGGGGTTATTGGGAAGTTTATGCAGGGCAATTCAATCCACCAAGGAAGATCGAGTGTTGCTATGAGTGATATGGTGGTATGGTTCTTCTCCTTGAGTTGAGATGAATTGCTGCACACACCTTCCCATTTTTAAAAAAAGGGGAGCTAGACTGGGATTTTCTTATTTTAAAGAAATGAGGTAAAATTTAAAAGCTTTTTTATATACATGCACATTTCTATAGGCTACTATTTGATAGGGGTCCTGTATGTTTTATATTTTTTTTTTTTTTATTTTTTATAGATGTTGGGGGGAAACCCCACCCCTTGGGGTTATTAAAGAATTTCTAGGGCAGGGCAACTCTTTTTCCGGGGGGGAGGGAGTGTTGCTTGCGTGTATTGGTTGATACGGTTTTTTCTCCCGGGAAAGGGAAATAAATTACTGCACAAAACCCTCCCTTTTTAAATTCCCAAAAAAAGGCTAACTAAATCCTTTGTATTTAAAGTAGTTTGGGGCCGTTTTTTTTTTTCTATACGCAAAATTCCTCTTACTTTTGTTATGCTGTTACGATCCTTTTTGAATTTGGGTTATAATTTCCCCCCGGCTGGAAATGGGACCTTTTTTACCTTTTCCAAGGAGTACGCACTGGAGGTGGGGTTTGCTCTGGGAGAAGGAAGAAATCCGGTTAACTAGGGGATCCCTTTCCCCTAGAAACCCAATTTAATGATAATGTGTGGGCTTGCGAAAGTTCCCCTTTTGAGAAATTTTGCTTTTTGAATTCTACCGCATGTAGTACGTGAGTTTTAATATTTTCCCCTCCTCCGTGTAGCTATGGAATTAGGGTCATTTTTTGTTTCTGTTTTGGAATATTTTTAAGTTCTTTAATTTTTAATTTTTGGCAAAATTTCCCAATATATTTTTGTAAACGTATATGTGATTGTTTTGTTTTTAATTTTATTGGACTTGTATGTACCCCTTTCCTTTTGGAGTTTGCTTTATATTTATTTATTTAATATTTATATATATATATATTGTGTGTGTATAAAGAAAATGAAAACCCCATTATTTATTGGGGGGGAACTAGCGGGTAACTTAGGTAGGCAAAAAGGGATAAATTGGGAAACACAAAAATTTTTAAGGGGTTTTTTTTTTTAGAGCACAAAAAAAACACAAAACCCAAACGGGACATTAAAAATGTCATTGGTTTTAGGGCAGCCTTTTTAAATCAGCAAAAAAATTTCGATTTTAATTCCGAATAAAAAGGCACACAGATTTACTCCACCTGGGGAGGGGTTTAAAAGTTCGGGAAAAGCAGACCTCCTCGGTCTGGTTCAAGGGTCTGAAAGCGGTTCCTTCCTGCAAAAAAGGCCCCGGGTTGGAGAAATGATTCCTGACCCCAAATTAAAGCACCAGGTTCCCCTCTCTCCCTGGTCTTTTCCCTCCCAACGGGGTTTTAAAGGCCTGGGGGATCCCGGAAAAAGCCCGGCCGGAGGGGTGACGGCCCCCCCCCCACCCGGTCCCAGCCGTTAAAGAAAAACCCACCCCAATAAAGCTGAACAGCAGCTATCCCAAAACTTCACAAACATGCTTTAACCTTTTGGTTTAACTTATCTTTACTGTGACTTTTCCCCCCCCAAAGGCCCGGGGTTCCCCTTGGGGACCCTCTATTTGAAGTTCACTTGCTGCCATTCTTGTTGTGGAAAAAAACTGGGCTTTTTCCCCCAAAGGGGATCGGCCTCTCTGAACCCCCCTGGAATTTCCCTTTTACTTTTTGGGCAGCATAATGTTTAGGGGACTTTAACCTTCCATCCATTTTTTCGTTCCCCCTTTCTGGTTGCTTACACACCCCCCCTCCTTCCCCAAAAGGGCCGGGGGGGACTGGGCACTTAAACCCGCCCGGGACATTTGGGCCCTTGCCCTAGGCGTCACATTTTTATCCCTGTTTTTCCCGCCCTGTGCTCTTCTAAAAAATTTAAAATTTTCTTGCAGTCCCAGGAACCATCTTGTCACTTTTGGCATTTTTCCCTTTATTTTGGTTTTTTCCACTTTTAAGGGGGGCATGATCGGTCCCCCAACCTAAATTTTTACCCCCCCAGATAGTACCGAAAGGGACTCCAAGCCCACTTTATCGCCAGGCATTCTTTTCCCCGATTGAATAGTTTCTTTCACGGGTTGCAACCCTTCCTCCCTAAAATTTTTTGAAGGGGGTGGCCCTTTCCCCCTTTCCACCTCCTGGGACAGGGACTCCCCCCCCTAACCCCCTCTAAAGGGCGTCTGTTGGACAAAAATTCTTTGGAAGTTGGTGCCCTATACACCGGCGGGGCTAAAAGAGGGTTTTTTTCAGGGTTTTAAAATTTTTTCCCTGCCTCCTCGACCCCCTGAAACCATTACCCCCTTTCCCACCCCTTTCTTTAAAGTCTGTCCGGGGGCTGAAACGGAGGAAAAGGGGTTTGGCTCAAACCTGCGTTTAGTAGCCGACAACCCCCCCCAAGGAATGCCCTCACCTGTTTTTTTTTTGAGGGGTTGGGGCCCAAAACCTTAAATTTCCTTTCCTTTTTTTTTTTTTGGGGGTTTCTTTTTGTCCCCCTCCCAACAAATTTCCCCAAATTCCGGGCTTCCTTAACCCAATGCACTTTTTTTCGGGGTTTTAGCCTTTAAACCCTGTTTTTCCTGGCGAGTGGGTACCCCTGAAATTTGTTTTGATGGGACTCCCTTCAGTACTAAAAATTTGCAATACCATTAGAAGGCAGTGGCTTTCCTGGTATTTTTTTTTTTAAAATCTTATCCACTGCCCCTGAAAGTAGCGGGGGCCCCTTTGGGCAACCCGAAAAGGCATCCGGGGTTTTTGGGGAAATTGCCCCCCCGGAGGGGAAAAAGCAATTTTTTAAAGGGGGATTTGCCATTTAACCTTTTTTTAAGGCCCCAAGTGTTGTTATTTACCGGGCTGCCCCCAAGTTCTCAATCAGTTCATCCCCCCGGGGGTCATCGGTTTAGGAACCCCCAACTTAGAAACCCCTATTTGTCGGGGGAAAATTTTAATTTGCAAAACCCGCCAAGTCCCCCCTTTTGGGCCCTTGGGCCCCAACCAAAGGGGCTGGGACCACCCGTTTTTTGGACTCCTCAATGCCCGGGGGCCAAAATGTCCCTTATTTCCCTCAGGACCGCTTGCCCCCGGCCCTGGTTTTCTGTAGGGTTTTTAACATAAACTTTCACTCCAGGGTCCGAAACCCTTTTTTCATGCCTGCACCACACCCTGTATTTGCCTGGAAGGTCGGTGAAGTTTGGTTCCCTGTTAGTTAAAAACAACTCCCCAGGTCTCCTTGTTTTTGTTTTTTGGGGACAGGGCACCCCTATGGAAACCCTTTCCCCAAATTTATCTGAGGGGCTTCCACTTGGGTTCCCCCGGGGACATACAGAGCTTCTTTTTCTTGCCCCCCGGCTTTATTAAAATTTATGGGGTAAATTTGGGAAGGGTTTTTCCCCTTTCCCTGGTGAGTACCCTTTTATTTTCCCCCTCCAAAACAAACTCTTCCCAAAATTCTTTAAGGACCCTGCCTTTAGCCGGGAAAAATTACTTTTGCTGTGGGAACCAGGCCGTACGTTTTTCCCCGGGGGTTTTAAATTAACCTTTCCCCCTTTACCCCCTTTACCCCCGGGGCCCTTTTAAATTTTGGTTTTTTTAACCCCCGGGCCCCCCTCTGGGGGCCCCTTGTTCCCCCCACCTAAAAACCCCCCAGGTTGCCTTACTTTTAAATTTTGGGGCCCCACCCATTTTACCCCCCCCCCCCCCCCGGTTTTTGAATTTGGAAATCCCCCCCCCCCCCCAATCTGGGGCGACGTTTTTTTCCCAACACTTTTGTGGGGGGTTAGCCCCCATTTTCCCCAAAGGCCTCTTTGGCGAGTCCGTTACCCCCTAGGGTGTTCCCATACAAAATTTTCAAACGGGGAAAAACCCCGTGGAGGATTGAGGAACCTCTTTGATGGAGAATAGAAGGTATGGAAAGCAGAAATCCAGTCCCTCCCATACTTTTCTACCCCCCTTTCTAAATTTCCCCCTTCAAGGTTTTATTAATCTCTGCCCCCAAATCCGCCCGTTTGAGGTTGTTTAACCGAGGCCCTCAGTTTTTTAAATGTGAATAACTTACAAAAGTCCTTCATTCCCCTTTAGACAAAAAAGGTTTTCCCGGGGTCGGTCAGGATTTTTTTTGGGTTTAAGTCCTTTCCCAGAGAAACTTGCCTAAACTCTGGGGCCCCAAAAAAATTTGAGGGACGAATTTCTTGGGGGAAAAGGGCCCTCAGGATAACCTGGTAGAAACCCAGGGGGACTAAAATGTATGGTGCCCCCGGGGGGATTTGCCCAAAGGGCCCCCCCCCCCCCCTACTAATTCTTTACCCGATCCCCTTTCGTTTTGGATTTCCCTTAATTTGGGCAGGGGATCAAAAAGGATCCTAAAATTGAGAAAATTAGGGCGGTTTAATTGGCCGGGGGGGCGGGGATTTAAAAGAAATTTTTTCAATCTTTTGGGAAAAAACCAGGGGCCAAAAAAAAATTTTAATCCCCCCCTCCTGCCTTTTCTCTGCCCCCAAAGGACCCCCTAGCACTTAAATGTGACCCCATTATCAAGTACCACCCCTTTTATGGGGTTTATGGCCCCAAAAAATTTGTTCCACAATTTCATCATGTATTTTTAACTCCCCCTTTAACGAAAACATTTTTTTACGAGGAAAAATGCGGAAACCCCTTTTTTTGGGGCGTCGGCTTTGCGGGACCCTTTTTTTTAGTACCGTTACCGGGTTTCCTGGGCTTTTTTTAGGGTGGGGGGTTCTCGCAAAGGGCCCGTCCCGAAGTTCCCCCGGAAAAACCTCCGGGTTTCCGGACTTTTTTGGTCGAGGGGGATAAAAATTTCCCTAACCTTCCCAAATCAACCCAAACGGGGAAGTTTATGAGAAAAAATTTCATTTGGTCCCCCCTACCCCCCTCATAAATTGACACCCTCTGCTAGGGGGAGGGGAAACTGAGGGTTTGGGGGACTAAACGCCCTCATAAAATCACCTTAAATTGGGGACCAAATTTCCCCAGAAAGGGGAAAGTAACCTTTTCCCGGATTAGGGGATGAAGAAAAGGTCTTTTTATGATGCCCCCTCAGGGCTCAGGGCCCCCCGAAAAACAGTTCGTTGGGCCCCACTGTCGAAAAGTGGGGTAGTGTTTCGTTTTTTCCCCATGAATGCGGGGCCCCCCCCACCCTTTTTTTCCGGGGTTTAACCGGGTCATGCGGAAGGCAGTCGCAAGAGGGTAAAACTAGGTTTGCCAGGCCCCAAAGGGGGCCCCCACATGCCCCCCTTTTAAAACCTGGCCCCGGCATTCCTGGGGGCCCTTGGGTTGGAGGGGAAAAGAACAGGCGGGGTGAGAAAACATGGAGAGGCGACGGGGGGGACCCACACCCATAGGTTAATGGGGGCCTGGGGACAGTGGGGGCTGAAAATTTTGCCCCAATTGTTGGAAATTCCCAAAAACATTTCAATTTCCTGGGCCACCCAGGGTTTTTTTAAAGGGGGTGAAATTTCCCTTTTCCTTGGCCCACCAACCCTCTTCTTCTGGGTGGACCACCTCGAATCGGGCCCCGGGTTACTTTTCCCCTGGTCATGGGCGGGGAAAGGGCTTTGACCGTTGGCCCCTGGGAGCGACCCCCCGGGAGAAACCCGTGGGCTTTTTGGGGCTTTTCTTTCGGGGCCCAGTTTGGACTTGCAGGGGTTTTCGGTCCCGGGCTCCCCCCGGGGGGCTAATAAAGCTAGTCCAGGGGGCCTGGGGTTCCCTGGGCAACCCCAAAAACGATGCAGCTTCGTGGCAGTCCACTTCCCTTTGCGGTCCATGAGACCCGGTCTCCCGATGGCGGTTGGACCCTGCACTCAGGTTCCCAGCCACTTGCGCCCAAGGTGTAGAAGATCAAACGCTGGGAAGGGGGTGGTTATGCTTCCCCAAACCCCCCCAATCATGGCCCTTGCGAGCCCACACTGCAGGGTAAACCCCCCCACCCTTTGGCCATTAATCTCTCCCTTTAAAGGGGGTTTTTTGTCCTTGGCTTGCTCTTTTGTGGGTCAAATTTTGGGCCTTTCCCCCTTTTTTCCCCGATCAAATTTTGGCCCCCAGTATTTCCCCCGTAACAGGGGCCCCGGGGGGAGTTTCGCTCTTTTCCGCAGCCTCCAAAACACCGCCCAGTTTGGCCCTCAAATTCATCGGGGGTCTTCTTTTGAAAAGGCCCCCTTTTCTGCCTTTTTTTGGGGCCAGGGACCCCCAAAACCCCCTCCGCGCCCTAGGGCAAGAAAAACTTTGTCTCTGAGCGCGGCAATCTGTTCCAGCAAAAGACGGTTATTTTTCTTGGGGTTTGGGCATTGGCCTGCCCCGGGTGTTTGCATAATTTCCCTCCTTTTCCCTGGGGAAATGGTTAAGGCGGAATGCAGCACCCCTTTTCCCCCGGGGAATACATTTTCAAAAAAACGTAAAAAAAGTCCAATCTTTATGCTGTTTTAAACCCTTAGAAACGTCCCCTTACCCCAACCTTAAAAACCATGTGGGGAAGCGGGTCACGGAAGGTAGGAACAAAAGGGGATGGTTGCACCCAAAAATTTAGTGTTTTTTTTTTAGAACCCAAAAAAAAACAGAAATAAAAAACCAGACAGTTTTTAATTTTGTAGGCTTAGGGCCACCCTTTTAAACATTGCACCCCACAAAAAAATACGATTTTTTCCAGCAAAAAAAGGCACAAAGATTATACCCCAAAGTGTGGCGGGTTTAAATGTCTCGGGAAAGCGGACCCCCTGGGATCCCTGATTCAATGGTTTTTGCAGGCCCCTTTCCCTGCTAACCCTTCGTTTGGGGGAAATGACCCCATGGCACCAACCCCAGCCAAAGGTTTGGGAATCTCTACCCGGGTTTCTTTTCCCTGCACGGTTTTTTAAAAAGGGCTGGGGGATCCCGATAAAGCCCAGAGGAGGGGTGGGGGGCCCCTCCCCCCCCAAGCTACAGCCTTTCCCGAAAAAGCACCCACAATTTAAAAGCTGCACAAGCTTTATTTAAAACTCCCCCAAACATAGGAAACCTATGGTTACTTATATTTGTGTCTTTTCCCCACCAAGGTCCGGTTCCTTGGGGGCCCCCCACTAGTGCCCATTTTCACTTGGCCATTCTGGGTTTGGAAAGAGGGGCCCCCCTGCCCCCAAATTGGATCGGCCTCTCTGACATCCCTAAAAATTTCCTTATTTATTTGCGCATAATACAAAGGGACTTTACCTTCAACCCAAATATTTTCCCAATTTAGGATGGACGAATTTCTAAAAATATTCGATTGGGTAAACTTCCCCTTTTTTTCCCGACAAAATTTGTTTCGTTCTGAATTATTGGGGCACAAATTTGGTTAAAAAAAAACAAACTATTTCCAGGCTGCACAGGCCTGCGGGGTGCTGTAAAAACACCGTCCCATGTTAAATATGCGAGGGGGTTTTGGGTTTTGGGGTTCTTATAAAAGTTGTTTTTTTAGTATGCCGCAGATGATTTCCCGGGCCCCTCTTGGGAATCGTTTTCCTCTAAAATTCCGGGGCCCTTTAAAGGGGAAAAAAACTGACCAAAAAACCATGGGGGGAATGTGGGCCTTTGATAAGTCATGCCAGCGAAAGGGGGAAAAAAAAAAGCTGGAGTAAAGGTGGGCAACATTTGGGGACAGAGGGGGAAAGGGGTGACGGCGGAAAAGCCACGCAGTAGGGAAGTTCAGGCAGGGGCACAATGAAAATTTGGAGGTGGCAAAACAGAAGGAACCCCAAAAGAATGGCAAAATTTCCACAGTGTGGAGGCCCACGACCCCAGCGAATGAGATCGGCAGGGGGAACAATGACATTCTGGAGGCGGCAAAAAAAAAGTATTAGGCCACGGGGGCCCACAATGATACAGTGTGGAGGTCAAAAAAGCACCCAGCTTGAGATCAGGCAGTGGCACAATGACTTCTGGGGCGGGCCAAAAAGTTTGGGCCCAAAAGGTGGCAAAATTTCCCCACAGTGTGGAGGTCACCCCGGCAGCAGTTGGGTAGGCGGTGGCACAATAAACTTTTTCTGGAGGCGGGCAAAAAACAGTTTGGGGCCACAAGTGGCAAAAACACACAGTGTGGGGGGCCACCCCGGGAGCGTATGAGATCAGGCGGGTGGCAAATGACATTCTGGAGGGGGGAAAACAGTATTGGGCCCACAGTGTGCCACAATCACACTTTGTGGAGGTCACGGGGGGCAGCAGTAGGGGGTTCAGGATGGCACTGAACATTCTGGGGCGGCAAAACAGTATTGGGGCCACAGGGGGCCCACTTGATCCCCAGTTTTGGAGGTCAAACAGAGCAGCATGGTTTCAGGAAGTGGCACAAGGGACTTTTGGAGGGGGGCCCAAAAACAGTATTGGGCCCCCACTGAGTGGAACAATGTTTGAGTGTGGGGTCCCGCCAGCACCCAGCTTGGATCAGGCATTTCCCCTCAAGGGAAATTCTGGAGGGGGGCAAAAACAGTATTAGGCCACAGGTGGAACAATGATGGGAGTGGGGAAATTTACGCCCAGAAAGCACCCAATGGATCAGGCAGTGGACAATAAACTTTCTGGGGGGGAAAAAAACCAGTTTTTTAGGCCACAGAGGGGGCAAAAACCACCAGTGTGGGGGTCACGGCGGCACCCCGCAGGGAGATAGGAAAGGGGAAAAATGCCATTCTGGAGGCGGCCCAAAACAGATTAGGCCAGGGTGGCACAATCAAACAGTTGGGGTCACGACCCCCCAAGCGGATTTCGGGCCCTTTTGGCAAAATTGCATTCTGGAGGGGGCCCAAAATAGGAGGAAAACCCAGGGAGTGGCCCCAAGGGACGGAGGGGTTTTCCCAAGGCCGGGCGGGCACATGGGTCAGGGTGGCACAATGACCAGTGGGGGAGGACTTTGGCTCAAGCCACAGCAGCAGCTGAGGTCACCCAGTGGCACACAAGGGACCAGGGGATGTCCAGGGGCCAACGCAACCAGAAAGCGCATTGGGGTCCTTTGAGTGGCACAATGACGGTGTTGGGTTTGTGTGGCAATCCCAGCCCCCGGAAAAGAGGGTAGTAGGAGATGGAGAAAATTGGCAGCAGATGTTTTGGTTCCGGGGGGTTTGGCGGCATCCAAAAAAAGTGGTTGAGGGCAGGTAGTTTGACCCGGGACTAAAACCCCTAAGGCATTGGTGTGTGGAAACCCGGGCCCGGGCCCACGCCTGATTCTCTTGACTCAAGGTCGTCTTTTAACTTTTCCCCCCGTGGAAACAAGGGGGTTTTCCCCTTGGGGGTAACGAGGGCCCCCCGCCCCCCTTAAAACCACCCGCTCTGATTCCCACTACTGGCCGGGAGGACGGGCTTCTCCCCTGCAAACTGGGCCCTTTTGTTGCGGCCACACATCCAGGGGGGGCCCCTTGCCCTGAAGTCCAGCCCCATCTTCAAACCCCTGAGGGGGGCAGGTGCTGTCCATTTGGGCCCCAAAAACCCTTTTGGGGTTCAGGGATGCTCCGGTTTCCCTGCCCCCCTCCCTGCTGCTGGGGCCCTGCCCCCCCTCATTTGGCGGGGTAAAGGAAGTTTTCTCAGGACCCCCCGGGACTTGGTTCCCTACTGATGGGCTGGTTATTTCCTCCCCCCCCCTTTTCCCCAGCAGCCCCCCGGAAAGTAGTATGGGGAGCGTGAGGAAAACCCCCCCGGGCCAAAAGTCCCCGGAGGGACGTTTGCCCCCACTTGGGCCCGAAACCCCCAAAACCCTGTTAGGAGGTTTCCCCCCCTATAGTATTTTGAGGTTTGGGTCTTCCCTCTAAATTAGCTGGGAAAAGGCCCCCATTTTGGCCGGTTGCCGGGGCCCAAATTGGGTGGAGACCCAAAGAAGTAAATCCTCTCCCCGGTTGTGACTTTTGGCCTGTAAATAGCCGGGCCAAAAATTAAGCATTGCTCCCGGGCCATTGAAACCAAGGACTCCGGGGGGGCCCCCTGCCCCCTTTTCCCTGTTTATACTGCCTTTGGTGCTTGGGGGTTTAATTCCTGCCTCGTCTTCCTCATCTCCATCCCCCTCCCCCGCTGCCCCTTGTTTCCCCCTCTCTTGTCACAGGGGTTTTGAAAATCCCCCTCTTTTCACCAGCCAATGCTTCTGCTCCAATGCCCTTTCCTCCATTTCATTTCCCCAGGGGGGACCCCCTGGGCCCCGGAGTTGTATTTGGCACGTCCCCAAAGTCCCCCCGGCCCAGAAAAGTTTTTTCCCGCTTCTGTTCCGGGGTTTTTGGAAGCAGTGGAATGTTTTTAAATTCATCCGTTAGCCCTGGGACGGGACAAAAAAGGGTGCCTCCTCGAAGGGGCCTCAACAACGGCAGGTGTCAAAATGACCCTCCCAACTGGGGAAAAAAAAAAGTTACACGGGGGGTACTTTGCTCCTGGATCATAAAAAAAATGGGTTAAAAGGGCCCTTTTTCTCTTTTCCCATACAGTGGGGAAAAACATGGCGGGGGAAATTTCCCCAGCGGGGGGAAAACCCTTCGAATATCAGAGTGTGTTGGGGGGGGGAGTTCTCCCGCTGAACTCGAGGAGGGTTTTTTCCGTTTTTGGGTAAAAATTTGGTTAAAGTGCTTTGCACGGGTTTCCCTGGGCCATTTTCGAATGTTCGAAAGATCGGGGGAAAAACTTCGGAAAACCTTTTTCCCAAAAACCAGATTAAAACAATGCCCCAGCGGGCCCGGGGACCTCCCCCTCGGTGCCGTGGCACCATGTTTTCCATTGCCCGTCCCCCTGGTTCGTTTTCCCTTTGGCGCGGGGGAAAAAGCCCCCAATTTTCGATTTTTGTTTTGCAGAGAGGGACCCTTTTCCCCCCCCTGTGTTACTCGTTCGCCGGGAAACCCGGTGTAAAAAGGGAGGGGCACCCTGGGGCCCTAAAATTTTTGGTATGTGGAACCCGGATTTGTGGAGGCTGAGTGGTGGTGGTGGTGGGGGGGAGGGGGGCGGAAAATTGGGGGAAAAGTCCCAGCAGTTTGAAAATTTGGGGGGAGAAAATGGGGGCCTCCTTTTCCAAGTTTTTGGGTTTGTGCTGGGCTGGAAGAAACATTCCCCCAAGTGGGCCTTTAAAGGACATGTACTGGCCCTGCAGTAGTTAAAAGCTCCAGCCCGTTCGCGCTGCCGTGCCCCTTTGGGAAACCCAAACCCCCGGAAAAAGGGTAAAGGGATGACCCCACCTTCTGTTTACAAAATTTTTTAAAGTGCTGGTACTGCCTTTTTGGGAAAAAGGGAAATTACGGCTTGGAATCTCCATCTGGGCCCCGGGCCCAAGCCATTAGTTCCCCTAAACCCGGTTGCAGGGTCCCCCCGGGGAAAAGGGGAGGGCTCCCAGTACCAACAACTTGGACGGGCACGGTCAGTTTGCTGACCTTGGGGAGGTTGGGAATACTGTTGTCTCTTTGAAATTTGGCCTGCTGAACAAACGCGGGCCCGCCATGAGTAGCGAGGGCAGGACTTTGGGCCCAGGGGGGATGATGTCAAAGAGAACCTTGAAAATGGCATGCGTGCCATTGGGCGTTTGGGTGCGGGCCTGTTGCTGGGCGGGCGGGAAATGGAACCACCCTGGGGAAAAACGTTTTCCCCCAGGCCCGGGGTTGGGTGGTGAATGTGTTGATCCCGGGCCGTGGGTGCCCAAGTTGGGCCCCCCGGGCCCAAAAGCTTCCTTTTGCCCACGTTCAAACTTTACCCTTTATTCGGCTCCCCGGGTTTGTTTTGAAAGAATTCCCCCACACCGCCGGGGTATGGATTTTCCCCCCAAAAACTCACCCACTGAGGGGACACTGCCGCAGCTGCCTCGCTGGCCCCTTTTCCCTTGTTCTTTCTTGGCCCTTCGAAGGGGGTTTTTTTTCCCCCGTGGCCCGCTTGGGGGCCCCCCCGGGACCTTTTCACGGTGCTATCCTCTGCTCAGGGCCCCCACAGGGAACCCAGGGCGGGCTGCGCTGTGCCATGCCAAGTGACCCCTCTTCCCCGGGACGAGGGTGAACCCCCTTGCCTCACCCGGCTCCCAATTTGGGGTCGGTTTACATCTTCATCTTTTTGTGTTTCATCGTAAATTGGCTTTTCCTCATCACCGGGTTTTGGGTATGCCGAGGTGACCTTTTCAAAAACCTTTCCCTCCCAGGGCCCCTCTCCCATCTGAAACTTTCCGCCTATGCATAAAGCAGGCCCCGTTTTGGCCCCCATTTTTCGCGGGCCAAGTGGGTTGCTGACTGCCCTCCTCCAAATTGTTCATTTTGAAAATAGTGGGGGTTTGGGGGACCTCCCAAATTGTAAAATCTCGGGCTGGGGAAAACCGGAGGGGGACGGAGGGGGGGCTGAGGGACAGGTGAGGGCCGCTGACCCGCCCCTTGGGCCCAATGCCAATCTTTGGTTGTTTTCTGGGGTTTCCCCCAAGACTCTTGGCGGGGGTTTTTCCTGAGGTCATGGTGGGGGAAAGGGGTTTAAACCTTAAAACCAATCAAAAACCCCTTGGGTTGTTTGAAATAAAACGGGCCGCTAGATTTTCCAGGGGGGCGTTGTGGCCTCCCCGAGTGACCCCTGTGCGACTCCCCTTGCTGGGGTTTGGGGGAACTGGGCTTTTTCCAGGAATGTTTGGTCCCCACTCCCAACTCGGGGTGCGGGAGCCTCCCAAACCCTCGGTCTGACAAAATTGTTTTTTTCTAAAATGTACGGACATGTTTTGATGAGGGATACCCGGATATGAAAAATTTACACCCTGTTTTTACTCCAAAAAAACCCCAGTAAAAAGCTTGGGAAACCCCTTGGTTAAAAATTTTGGCTCCAAAAAGGGCCCGGGAAAAAATTTACGGGTTGTGTCTTTTTAAAAACACTGTGTGTTTTTAGTAAAAGGTTAAAGAAAAAACCCAGGCTTTTTTTAAACCTTCGGCTTTTTGTATTGGGGGAAGGAAAAATGTTATTTTTTGGGGCGTTGAAAAAGAGTTTTTTTTTTGTCACACCCAAAGCAAATAAAAGTTTTTTCCCCGGGAAAATTTTTAAATTGGGGGCAAAAAAATTTAAAGCCGCCCCTTTTTAGTAGCTTTTTTGCGTGTTCTTTGCTTTTTTCCCTAGGCCCCCAAAAAGTTTTTCGGTTGTTTTTTTAAAAACCCTTGTTGTGAATTGGCTACGGGAAAAATTTTATATTTTTCCCCTTTTGAAAAAAGGAGGTTTCTTGGGGTCAGCACACCAGCAAAACAACGCTTAATTCCCCCTGGTTGTAAATTTGGCGAAAATAAAAATTGGCAGCCAAAAATTGGGTTGGTTTTTGTATTGTAAAAACGTGTTTTTTAAAAATAAATTCAACGGGAAAAGGGTTTTTGATCCCATTTGGGAAAAATCTTTTGGGAAATATCCCGGGTGCAGGGGAAACGCCACTGGATTTCAATCCTTTACCCCCAAAAAATTAGAAAAAAAATTTAAGGGAGAACAGTCTTGAGGACAAGTGGAACCCCCACAGAAACCCGCTGTAAAAAAAATCAATTCTTCGGGTAAGGTATCACCCGCCGGCAGAACTTTCCCCTTGATGGCACAGTGAGGGGGGGGTTTTGTGCCCCCGGGGCCGGGGCCCGGATTATTTTGTGGGGGGGACGTCCCCGAATCCCGCCAGTCCCCTGTTGGCTTTCCCCTCTGAAAAATTTCATGCAGGCTATCCCCTTTTTTTTACCCAGAGTGTTTGCCCCATTTTCCGCCCCCCATGTGCCCGCACCCCATTTTATAATTTAAAAAAAGCACACTTCGTTAAAACCCCGAAGTCCCCCCAAAGTTTCCAAGTTTCCCCTTTCCCCCAAAAACCGAATTTTTCCCGGGAAATTCTCAAAGAAATTTTTTTTCCTTCGTTGGAACCCGATTCCCCCATCTTTTATTTGGCAATATTTATATATACAGTATTATATTATATTTTTTATATATTAATTTTATATATTTTTTTTTATATAGTAAAATAAAATATTTTTTCTCATTTTCTTTTGGGTACCCGTTTGAAATTTGTTTCTTTGTTTATTTGTGATTGTTTTGATTCATGGGAATGTCCTGCTAAAAAATTTTCTCTGTGGTCTGGTTTTTTTTTCCTAGGGAAAAACCCCCGGGTAACTTTTGATTAAATAAAAAAAATGTTTTTTTTCAAACCCCTTTCAGAAAAAATTCACGGGGTTATCTTTTTTTCTTTTTGTTACAGGGGAAAATGGTAAATTTTTCGGAGTGGGAAAATGAAGTTTTACTACCCGGGTCTTTAGCCCCAGCCGGATTCCCGGGAATTAGTGGTTGGTGTTTCCCCAACATTTATTATAGTCGTTTTGGGGTCAATGCTGGGGGAAAAAAAGAACATTGACCCCTTTTGGGACCACATTGAAAATTCTTTTGGGGATTTTTAGGATTGTTTTCCCAATTGTGTTTTTTTTAACATTTTTTTCCTGATCTTTCCTAAAAAAACCCCCTTGTATTTCTTTTGTGATTTTTGGAAACCTTTTACAAAAAAGGGTTTATGTTTTCTTTTTTATTTTAAATTTTTTGGGTTTTAACAAGTTGCCCCCTCTTTTTTCCTTCTACCCCGGAAGATCTCCAACCCCGCTCCGGTTTTGTTCCTGAAATCTAAGGAGGGTGATAGTTCAAAGAACTGGTTATTTCATTGTAGCCTCAGTACTACTCTCTACTTTTAGTTCTTTGGAGTACTTATTGTTAGGTATCACTGAGGTGACCAAAGTTGAAACATACAATACAACCATAATTAATAGACATATGGATTGCACTTATAATTATTTAATCAGTCTTGCTGTGGGAGCTTTCATCCCACTGCTCTCATATTGCACTTCATCAGTCCTCCTCTTCACATTGTTGTATCTTCACATATCCAAAATGAAGATGAGCAGTAACTTCAACATCAATTTGGAGACATATTATTCAGCGATGAAATTTGTATCCTTCACCTTCATCTACAACACCATATGCTTCTTTGGCCATCTTTTTACAGCATTTTATTTCTATTTTCAATGTGTGGCCCTTCCACAGCTTGATATCACTCTGGGATTTGTACCAGTTCTTCATTCTTCCTACCTGATCTACAGAACAGCAAAATTCAAGAGTCGGGTGTTCAAGGTTCTTCACTATGTAATTGATTTCTTATTTCAAAGCAAAGCTACAAAAACTAGAGAGGAAATACAAGAAGTAGCTCAATGAGGCTCATTGGGTGTAAAGGTTAGGTATGTCTATGTAGAAATTTGCAGAGAGACTCATATACATGGTTGGGAAATTACAGTTTGAAAATAGAAACATGTCATGTATTGTCATAAAAAATTTAAATATTCTGTCTAGGAATTATATTTTAAGACCTGTCATTGGGATAGTCCATTTATATATTATTTGTAGTGGTTCAGGACCACCCTGATAAGAAGAATGAGGAGGCCCATGGCCACACTGGATACTGTCACCCTCAATTGTACATCCAGACATTGGCTCAACCTATTCAAGTAAATATGGCTTAGCTGTATGGCTCTGGCCCTGTATTTGTATTAACAATGAAGGCTGAGGTCCATTTATACTACTTCTTGCTGTGGGTTCTGATGGTTGGTTCAGGCTATCGAGAGGGCACATGAGGAAACTGCATTGGGGCCACTACCATCTTAGGGATGTCATAGAACGTGCTGCAACCCACGCTCAGCTCCACTCTCCCCAGCCTGTTACTTACCCAGCCACGCTCCTGCTTCCCGTCCCTGCTCTAATGAGCGCCGACGCGCGCTTGCCTTCTTCCTGGGGCATGTGCGCGGCAGCTCTTCTAGATTTGAAGGGCCAGTCTCTGCCAGAGTGTTGGTGTTCTTTAGTGAGTTCTGGGAGAGTGTTGGAGTGAGTTTGCCTTATCTGTGTACCGTACCTTCCTGCTACCGTTTCCTGACCACTTTGCCTGCCGCCCGCCCTTACCTTGTTGCCTGTCCCCGACTTCGCCTCTGTTTAATGATTCTGTACCATTCTGCCACAGCAAGCAAGTCACATCAGGGGTAGCGACCAGGTAGTTTCCCACCACAGAAAGTCCAACCCGCTTTGCGATGGGCTCTGGTGAATACCAGGGGCTTCTTAGACTCTGCTCTCTGGTGTGGCTTATACCATCACTTGTGGTGGTCCAGCGAATCCACCTTCACCTTAATCCATATCTTCCTTCAGCAATAATACTTAAAGGGGTTGTCTCACTACATTAATTCATTTTAGCTCACTCCTGATTTCTTGGTTACATTTTTAATTCAGGGGCGTGCTTACTGGCTTCTACTGTACTAGACTGCAATAGAAGCCAGGTCTGCAGTTATAGCAATCAGCGCTGGCAGCCTATCAGGAGAAATAGAATAGGTCTGTAGCTATAGCGACCAGCACTGGCAGCCTATCAGGATAGATCAAACAGGTCTGTAGCTATGGCGACCTGAGGAGCTGATGCAGCCCATACAAGAAGGGATATCTAGGAATAGGTATGATATTGTTAATGGACATATATTGCAAAGTGAATTGTTTTTGTAAGATTTTAAATATAAAAAGCAATCCTTGTAGTGAGACAACCCCTTTAATGTCTTTTTTAATGTTTTTACTTAATTTTTATTTTGCTGAGTAGAAACATGAAACCCATGTTTATTACATGAAACCCATTAACAAGCTGTTTTTAACAGGTTCATTATTGTATTATTGGTGTTTAATCATATTTTAATATTTTATGATTTTTCCCAGGCCTTTTGGTTAGTCCCAAATTTTTAAAAAGCTTTTTTTTAAAAGAGTTTTAACAGTTTTTAATGGTCTTTTACACGTTTCCCAATTCAAAAGGTTATGTGATATTTTATGTTTCTTTATATGTTTCCTAATGTACTAACTTTTCACATTTTAAAGTTTTTTTTCCGTAACCCTTTTGCATTTTGTTGTTTTATATGTATAGTTTTTAAGATGTGGGTTTGTAAATTTTTTAAGCACCTGAGGGCGCGGCATGTCCCTGTGCAAAAAGTGTCCCTTTTTGTTTTATTCTTTATGTTTTATATTTTTATGCTTTTAAAACTGTTACTTGCTGAAAATAAAACTGACATAATTTATTTGGGACTTTCCCATTTGCTGTTTTAGCTTCAGCTAAAAACTTTACTTATACTTCGCATACCTACTGCTTGAGCGCCACCAATGTTTTGATTATTTCCCTAGCCAATTTATTTCGGAAAAAAGAATGTTTTGTAGTTTACTTTTATTACTTTTTTTTTTAAAATTTTTTTCAAATTTTTATCTCCCTTTAAATAGATGTCTAAAATTATGCTGTAATAAAATCTCTAAAATTCTGAGAAAAAAAAATTATTATTCATGCTCTTTTTCAATTAAAGTATTAGATGTTCTAAGCCATCTGAAGGACCAGCTTTCAAATCCTTGTGTTTCTCACAGACCACAACCTACCCACCAAGGATCTAAACCAATATACATACTTCTTTATAATGGCTCAAAACATCAGAGAAAAATTTGGCTACATGCTGCCAAATTCACAATAGGTCTGGTCCCAGTCCACATGCCTCCTGAACCATGACACCCAGCATCGTTTTATGTCATGTACTAGATTAACAGAAGAACACAAGAAAAAGGGGTTTCCAAACCTCTTGGGCAGCATAACTGAGGCCAGTAAGAGTTCCCATCATTTTCTCTGGACTCTAACACCACAGCTCTCTGGGACCTCCCTTACTATAAAGGGTCATCTTTTGCTTGAGCCTGCGAACACCATTAGTACAACAGAATAAAATTAGGAAACCCTGGGATGCTGCAATCAGTGGTAGTGAACCATATCCTGCCACTTGGATCTATTGACTAGAGAGGGGAACACAAGCTAAGGGACTCTAACGTTCTAGATTAAATAAGATAAGCTGAATCTATTACTTAGTGTTCAATATTGTCTAAACTGTTTAGATCTTATTGACTTCCAATTAACATCCAATCACTGGATGACAAAATGGTTACATGCACTGATTTGTCCAAAGCATCAAAAATCAAAGGCAAAAACTCAGCTCCAAACCCCCATATCCTACTCACAGGAAATATTATCCCTGCTGGCTGAACAGCCACTTCCCTCTCAAGTGAAAAGTAATGTTATGAAGGACGATAACCATGCAGTCGATCTACGAACTGACTATGAACAACGGACAATAGAAGTCATAAGAAGGATCTCCATGGACATACAAGAAATATTAGCTAGCATCGTCAATTTTTTGCTTTCTCACATCCAGGTACAAGTGTTGCAACATTCCCAAAGATCACATGATTCAGAATATTGGCTACAGGCTTTAGAATCTGATTCAGAGAACAACTTTATGGATCTTCGTCTGGATAACCGACGCTTAAAAGAGAAAGTTGATGACTTGGAAAATGGTTCTGCATGTTATAGGTTCCAGAGTATATCCAGAAGAAAGACCTTGGGCTCTTTTTCGAACAAACATTACCTGAGGCTTTGAGACTTTCACAAAAATGAAAGGTGGCGAGAGCTCTTGGATCTTAGATCCATTGATTTAAAACAACAACCAAATAACCGATCCCATTCAGCCCACCAGGAAAGACTAGATTGGCAATAGTTAAAGGGTTTGTCTCACTACAAATATTAGCTTTCAAAATGTAGGGAACACTAAATTAACCCCTTACCAACATTTGTCATACTCATACGGCAATGTCGGGTAGAGGTTTCCGCAGATTGCCGTATGAGTACGTCAAGGCGATCTTGCGCGCTCACAGGCGGAGCGCACAAGATTGCGGCATGGAACCAGCGGTAAATTACCGCTGGCATCATGCCGCATCCCCCAAATGGCCGGGTGAGCTGGGCCCGGGGGGATTTCCCCCGTGTCGGACATCGGGTCGCGACATGAAACGGGGCGGCGGGAGTGGCTCCTCTCCCCCGGATCACGGCGCAGTAAGGGCGCTGATCCCCCTACGGGTCCCCTACCTGACAGCCCCGGATGCTAAGAAGCATGGGTTGTCTGGTGATGTCACGATGCCCCAATGCATTGGGGGCAGCGGACAGACATTCCCATGGAACCGCATACAGTTAAGCTTATGTTTTCCCCTATTGCATAACGATCACATCTTCATCAATTCCCCCCGGGGGGAAAAAAATTGTAAAAATGTGAAAAAAAAAAAAAAAAGTGTAAAAAAAGAAAAACCAAACACAAAAAATAAAATAAAAACACGTACATCGCCCTTTTTCCCCTTTACAAACGCCAATGCCCCAAAAAGATCAAAAAAAAATTTAAAGTACCCCATTTTGGTATTGCCGCTGCTAACAACCCCCCTATAAATCTGTAGTTTTTTAAAAATACGATGAACGCCGAAAAAAAAAAAAACCGAAAAAAACTACAAATTTGCGATTTTGTTCATCCTGCAGCACATAAAATGAGAAAAAAGCATAAAAAAACTCAATAAACTAAAAATGATGCCAATTAAAATGTCATTTCACCCGCAAAAAAAGTCCTTACACACCCCTTGATGGGAAAAAAATTAAAAAAGTTCGGTATTAGAAGATGCGTGCTTAAATATTTTTTTTCACAATAAAAACACTTTTTTAAAAAAAAATTTGTGCTTTCAAAAAAAAAAAACTACATAAATTGGGTATACCTAATCGTCCAACCCACAAAAAAAAACCAGGGATACTGCACGGTGAACGCTATTAAAAATAAAAAAAAAAAACACTGCTAAATTCAGATTTTCTTCACCCTCCCTTCCCAAAAAAACAGTTTTTAAAAGCAATCAAAAAAGTTTGTCCCCCAAAAAAAATGTTACCAAAAAAATTCAACTCATCCCCAAAAAAAAGTCCTATACGTCCATAAACAAAAAAAAAAAAAAGTTATGGCTCTCAGACCCGCGATGATGAAAAAACGTGTTTTCCTTTTCAAATAAATTATTGTTAAAAGCAGAAAAACTTTAAAAAAAATATAAAAAAGTGGTATCGCTTAATCGTGTCAACCTGTGATAAAACTCATGTCATTTATACCGCACATGCCGCTGTAAAAAATAAAAATAAAAAACACTCGGGATTGCTGTATTTTTAAAAAAATGCCTAAAAAAACCCCTTAATAAAAAAAAAAAAGTGATCAAAGATCACATGCCCCCCAAAGGTACCAATAAAAACATCAACCATCTCTAAAAAAAAAAAAGCCCACAAGCAGCCCCATATCAAAAAATTAAGAAAGCTAGGCTTCAAAAATGGGACAACAAAAAACACAACTTTTTATAAAATCGCTTCTATTGGTAAAAGTAATAAACAAAAAAAAAACTATAAAAAATTTATATCTTGTAATTGTACCGGCCAACATGTAAGTTACCTCATTTACCCCTTTATGGGCGATACTTAAAAATGAACCCCAAAAAAACAATGGGGGAAAGCGTTTCCCCCTCCTTTTCCCATGGCCCCAATGCTAAAAAAAAAACTCGGAACCCCGGGTGCACCCAAAATGAAAAAATACACCCTTAGATAAAGGTTTCACCTGTTCTAGACTTTGGGGGCTTTTGCGATCGACAGGCCCCACCAATATCTGTGCGCCAAAACCCAAATGCCCCCCCCTCCCTTGTACCCCCTGCCATCGCCCAAACAGCATTTTACACCCACATTTTGGTTTCCAATTTTGGGAAAAAATTGGTAAAAAATTTTTGGGGGTTTTTTTTTTCCAAGTTTCCTTTGAAAAAATTTAAACATTTTCAGAAAATTGCAGATTATTGAAAAAAAATATATATTTTTTTTTTTTCAAGACCCGAACGTAAAAAAATTTGTGAAACGCCTTGGGGTCGTATACTCACTGCACCCATGGAATATTCCTTAAAAGGGGTAGTTTCCAATATGGGGGGCTTTTTTGGGTATTTATTGAGTTTTTTGGGAACCTTTGGGTGTCCCCCAAACTTGAAAGGCCCCTAAATATAATGTAATGAAAATTACACCCCAGATCCGGAGGGGCTCCTCCATTCTGGGGCTTGTGGGGTTTAGCCAAATAATGCATAGGGGGGCCCCATATGGGATATCTCTGAAAAGGCAAAAACCGGGGGGAAACAATATAAGTTGCATTTACCTGATCACATTTACCCTATTTGTCAATAAAGTATAAAAATTTTAAAAAATGCAAAAAAGTAAAATTTTGAAATTTCACTTCCCCTTTGCTTTAATTCCCCGTGAAAAAACCTAATGGGTTAAAAAATTTCCTAAAAACGGTTTTGAATACTTTTTAAAGGGGGTAGTTTTTAAGAGGCATTATTTGGGGGGGATCTAAATAAGGTCAAACAAAGTAGTTGAACTGGACTGGTCCTAAAAAAAATTTTATTGCAAATTTTTTTTGAAATTTTTAAAATTACACAAATTTATAAGCCCCCCAATACTAAAAAAAAAAGAAGAATTTAAAAAAAAAAGATTCCAAATCAGGACATATGGGAGATGCTAGTTTTAAATATTTTGAGTGAATAAACCCCTGCTTACAGGGAGAAATTTTTGAATTTGAAATTGGTAAATTTTTCCCATTTTTTCAGATAATTTTATATTTTTCACAAATAAACAAGCATTTTTTGGAAAGAAAATTTTTTACTATCTTAAAGCACAATGTGTCATGAGAAAACAAACTCTGAATCACATGGGTAGGTTTAAAATGTCCCAAAAATTTATTCTCCATAAAGTGACACATGCAGATTTAAAAAATGGGGGTCTGTCAGAGAGGCTAAAACTGGCTCCGGCGGGAAGGGGTTTTGACGTTTTCCAAATATATTGCTTTGTTCATCTTTTTTTGTAAGGAGCTACAAAGATTTTATCACCTTTTGAGGGCTTTTCTAGTTTCCAAAATGACCCACCTGGTACTCCTTTTCCCCCGCTGTTTGTTTCCCCCTGATACAATGATGAGGTATCACACGGGCTGGGCCCCAGTGTGAAAGTTTGTGTTATCTGACCCTTTCAAAAAAAGACAGTAATTACTCTGCTTTTTACATTATCTCAGCAGCTTCTCCTGTCTGGGAAAGGTAATTTAGCTATTCTAACTAAAAAACATAATAAACAAAAGGTATGAAACAAAAAGCTCTAACAAATTTCAGACAGCTTTTATGGGGTGACAGAGCAAAGCGCATTTTTTTCTGATCCTATAAAATTTTAATGAGAATATTTTATATTCCATCATCTGAAGAAGCAAGGTCGTTGGTCTTCTACCAAATCTTTCAAACCAAAACAGTCACTGGAGAGACTTTTGGCTCGTTCCAAAAAGGGTTTTTAGGCACGATTGGAGCCGTCCTGCGCGCCGATTTTCCTGCAGTACAGCTCCCCAAACCTCCCCTCATTACGGAATCCACAGTTCTCATGAGAACTGTGGATTCCCTCTTTCTCCCGCTTGGCGAATCCGCCTCGGGGGAGAACGTGACATGCACATTATTTACGGCGTGTACGCGCCGTGAATAATGTGTGTCTATGGGGTCGGCAATGGGGTGTCTATGGGGTCGGCAATTACGCCGGCAATAAGCCGTGTGAACATTGCCTTAGGGGGAAGTTGAATCCTGGACTGACAGGGCCCTTCAAATAGGGTTTAAAAAATGTAAATGAAACCCGTTCTTCTCAGTTCATATAATTTCCCAAAGTTGTTCCACTATGAGAACTTTGGGCTGAGGCAGACCACTTTTAACTTGAACTGGATGTTCTGACAGTTTTGCACCTACTTTTGGCATCCCACATTCATAAGTGTGTCTAATTCTACTATTGTAGTGCGGCACTCCCCCAGGATGCCCAAATCTTTAGCGCATTACAAAATCTGGGGGTGCCCACGCACCAAAGTTTTGGAGGCGACTGTTCTAGATTAAAAAAAAGGCACAACAATTTTTTTCCACAAAGTATGCCAGAAAACCTATTCATACATGTCACCCTTACTCCACATTAAAAATGTATAACCATAAAGTACTGGTAAAATGCTGCCAAATACAATGAAGGGCAACAACTTGCCTGAAATGTGTAAGCATTTTGCATGCACTTGATGGATATACATTTTTAATGTGGACTAAATCAATTTTTTATTTTATTTTATACTTTTTTGGGAGCTGGATTACACTCTCTTTCCTTACGTAGTTATTGCTTTTGTCTTATGGGCTTTCAAGTTTTAGATTGATAGCTAAACACGTAAGCTGTTTTTTTTGTTTCATAATCTATGTACAAAAATTAGTTTTTTGGATTTTTCTGCCCTTTTCTTTTCCTTCTATACATCATCAGAATTGTCTCTCCTCTAGATGGGTCTACTTTGGATATTTACATATTCACACTTATTATATATCAAGTATGCATTCAATTTATCAGAATGTTAAAGGTCTTAAAGATCTGTCCTAATGTATTGACACCTTAAGCCTCTTAAAACAGATATGACACATATGGAGGAGAAGGATTTTTTGTCTACATCGCCTATGGGTGGGATATGATTAGAGATGGGCGAATTTCTAAAAAATCCGGTTCGGTCACTTCGCCGAATTTCCCGACAAAAATAAATTCGGTCCGAATTACTTCGGGACGAATCACGTTAAAAAACAGCTATTGCCAGGCTGCACGGAGCCTGCAGGGTGCTGTAGAATGTTGTGCCATGCTTAAAAAATGCAGAGGGAGCTTGGTTTGGTCTTCTTACAATTTTGTGTTTTATTATTTACACGCAGATGACTGCCGCCGCCTCTTAGGAATCGCTTCACTCTAAAATTCCCTGGGCACTTAGAGGGCAAAACTGACCAAAAAACTGAAGGGCGAATGTAGCCTGATAAAGTCATGCCAGCGACAGCTGGAAAAAAACAAGCTGAGGGCTCAGGTGGCAACATCAGTAACATAGTGTGGAGGTGACGGCAGCAGCCACAGTAGCAGGAGGTCATACAGTGGCACAATGACATTCTGGAGGTGGCAAAAACAGGAGTAGGCCACAGAGTGGCACAATGACACAGTATGTAGGTTACGGCAGCAGCCACAGCAGCATGAGGTCAGACAGTGACACAATGACATTCTGGAGGTGGCATAAACAGGAGTAGGCCACAGAAAGGCCACAATACACAGTTGTAGTTCACGGGAGCAGCCAAAGTAGCAGCATGAGGTCAGGCAGTGGCACAATGACATTCTGGAGGTGGCAAAAACAGAAGTAGGCCACAGAGTGGCACAATGACAGAGAGTGGAGGTGACGGTGGCAGCAGCATGAGGTCAGACAGTGGCACAATGACATTCTGGAGGTGGCAAAACAGTAGTAGGCCACAGAGTGGCACAATGACACAGTGTGTAGGTCACGGCCCGCAGCAAACAAGAGGTCAGAGAGTGCACAATGACATTCTGGAGTGGCAAAAACAGGAGTAGGCCACATAGTGGCACAATGGGCAGAGAGTGGAGGTGACGGGGACAGCAGCAGGAGGTCACACAGTGGCACAATGACATTCTGGAGGTGGCAAAAACAGTTAATTAGGCCACAGAGTGGCACAATGACAGAGAGTGGGGGGAGGGGCAACAGCATGAGGTCAGACATTTACAATGACATTCTGGAGGGGGGAAAAAACGGAGTAGGCCACAGAGGGGCACGATGACAAGAGTGGAAAACGGGGGCCAGCAGCAAGGTCAGAGAGTGGCACAATGAATTCTGGAGGTGACAAAAACGGGAGGCCACAAGTGCCACAATGACAGAGAGTGGGGGTGATGGCGGCGACAGGACAACAGCATGAGTCAAGAGTGACATAATGACACAGTGTGATGTCGGGGCACCAGCAAACAACAGAGTAGCATGGATCATAAAGTCACAATGACAGAGGTGGAGGGGGGTTGGGCAATACCGTCCCTGGTAAAGATGGTTGGGGGGCAGAGGGAAACTGTCAGCAGAGGTGGGGCATCAGGCGGGGGGCAGCATCAGAAAGGGCTGAGGCGGGTATTTTTGAACCCAACTCTTTTCTAAAAATTTTGGGTGGGGCCTGGCTGAGTAGTCTGACGCCTAAGGCATTGGTGTGTGAAATCCTGGCCGATCCACGCCTATTCATCTTGAAAAAAGGTCAGTCGTTCCACTTTCCCGTGGCAAGCGGGGTTCTCCTTGGGTTAACGATGGCCCCCCCACCTGATCCCCCCGCTCTGATGCCACACTACGGCCGGGAGGACACTTTTCCCCCTGAAAAACTCGCAAGTTTCGGCCACACTTTAGTTTGGCCCGCCCATAGTCCACGGATCTTTTAACTGGGGTGGCAGATCTGTCCAAGTGGGGGGCCCCCCCTGTTGGGTTCAGGGCTGCTCCAGGTCCTGCGCTGCTGCTGGCACTGCCCTCCCACAACGGGGTGAAGGAACTGCCACATGCTCCAGACTTAGGTTTGCCTGATGGACTGTTTTTGCCCTACCCCTCCACCCTTCCCCCCGCAGCCGCGGCGTATAGTACCTGAAGAACCCCCCCCTCAGACCTGTCAAGGGGGACGATGCCGCACAAGGTTTGCGGCCAACTGACACGGGGGATTTCCCTAAAATATCTGATTTTTCCTCCCTCTCATAGCGGGAAAAAGGCTCCCCCTTTTGGGCCGGTATGAGGGTCCAATAGGGTGGGGAAACCAAAGTCATCCCTCTGCCGGGTGCTGACTATTCGGTGGAAATAGCCCAAAACACATCTGCGGGC
>JAODAL010033580.1:0-45389 GCA_025379985.1 Phyllomedusa bahiana | reverse complement strand
CATTCATGCAGAGGAACAATTACAATGTTTTTGGAATGGCCATCCCGTCCCCGACTTTATCATTGAACATCTGTGGGATACTTTGAAGAGGGCTGTCCATGCTCGGCGACCATCAAACTTAACTGAACTTGAATTGTTTTGTAAAGAGGAATGGTCAAAAATACCTTCATCCAGGATCCAGGAACTGATTAAAAGCTACAGGAAGCGACTAGAGGCTGTTATTTTTTGCAAAAGGAGGATCTACTAAATATTAATGTCACTTTTCTGTTGGGGTGCCCATACTTTTGCACCGGTCAAATTTTGGTTTAATGCATATTGCACATTTTGTGTAAGTACAATAAATCTCATTTTAATCCGGAAATATTACTGTGTCCATCAGTTATTAGATATATCAAATTGAAATGGCTGTTGAAAACACCCAAATATTTATAACTAAAAATGATTAAGATTAATAGTGTTGCCCAAACTTTTTCATATGACTGTATATGCGATTAAAACACAAAATCAATCAGACAACTATCTCTCAATAACGGCAATCGAGACAAAACAGCACACAAGAGAATGATTTGGGACCAGTGACTGTTGACCCTATTAGCTCCTACTAGGCACACTGATCCCCAACTTGGAAAATTACAGGATAATCGCCCTGATGAGGGCGTTCCTGTAGGGAGCCTGTCCCTGAAAGGTCCCTACTACTCCCTATGGTACCATCACAAATTTCAACACATTTTTATGGGCACCATTTTCTTCACTTTTACTGGATTTTTATTACACAATAGGTGAATTGCTGATGTACAATAATGTAAGATGCCTGAGCCAAAGCAAAGTTCTTGAGCGCTTTGTGGAGTGCTCTGAAGAAATTAAGGTATTTCTTGAGGATAAGGATCTGGGAAACTTTCCTCAGCTCAATGATAAGTTGGTCAACACCCTGATGTTTTTTTACAGATCTCTCTGGCCATATTAATGAATTGAACTTAAAGTTACAAGGTTTTGGCAAAAGTATTGACTTGGACTTAATGTTTATGTTTGGACTTCTTTGGATTTTCTTTTCTTCTCTGGATTTTCAAGCGAGATGTAGAAACTAAAACTTATACATATTTTCCTCAAGTTACAAAGTATTTTGAGAAGGCCAGTGCAGCTGTACAAAATGAAATGGAACTCTTGCATATAAAGTACCAACATGATGTTTTAGACTCGTTACTTGACCAGTTCAGTGATAGAATTTATCAATTTAGAAGCCTATAACTAACCTTAAAAATAATTAAGTATCCTGATGTAGTAGTCTACAGTATTTTGGAATTAAATGGTTTCCAGTGCATGCAACATTGATAGATATGGCGAGATGCAACCTTTCAGAATTCTCAAGACAACATCTTGCTCAGGTGCTTCAGATGCGACTTGACGGTCAAATCTTGAGAAAACTGGAGACAAGGTCCATCATTGGAGTAATCAGTGAGTAGCAAGCTACGAACAGGAAATATGATAGCCTGAACATGAATACAACACATACACTATACACCCTGATAAATATAGCATATCGGCTTTCTACTCACAAAGTCTTTATCTATGCCCTCTTACTAGCGTAATTTCGCGAAGACCTATAATTCTCAGCGTTTAATAATCCAAACCAACATAAAGAAACAGATTGCACAGAGTGACAGTTGGTACTTGCTTGACCTTGGGCTTCAAGGTGTACAACCCACTCACTAACCTTCAAATTTGAAGATTTAGTCAGTGACATTCAGTAACAAAAAAGTCTACATAATAAGGTCACTTCTCACACAGCGCATTTTGGTGATAGTTTTACACTTCAATTAAAACACTGAGGCATTTATTCCCAGCAACTATCTTTCAGTTATCTAAATATTTTGTTGCAGGAATAGTGTTGCAATATGAATTAATCAATATTTTGGTGTGAAGTCTTGTGATTATACCGCACATTTATTAATTACTAGTCATCATCCAAAAAGTTTTAAGAAGTGAAACGAAGCTTGATGGTGAATAAAAGGCAGATAAATGGATCCAATAAAGCTTCACCAACAATCTGCGCTTCGGTAAAATCATTCCTCATACCCAGGATTATTTAAACGAATTTATTCCTTTCATCACATTATCTTACGCCCTTACGCTACCACGACAAGTTAAGATATCAGACCAACAAAAGAGCGCACCCAGGTTGACAGGATGAAACAAATGAATGCATCACTAAGCAGATAAGTTAAATAATTAATTCTGGTTTCTAAATAAATACAGTTATATATTACAATTACACATATTTTTTTTTTCGTTATCAAATTATATAGTTATCACAAAATCAAGTTTTTTATTTTACTTCTCGAATGAACACACCACCCTAGTTATGTCGCTTTTTTGCCGAATTTTGACACAACACAAGCTGCAGAAAGGTTGTCCAATCAACTGACATTCAGACTGTCTTTTAGGATTATCCAGGCAGGCCAATAGGCTTGGTATAAAGATAATTTCGTCAAAACTTTTTTTGTATTTTTTTTTTAGTAATTATATAAATGAAAGATCATACAGCTAAATCTGGATGGGTGAATCTTATAAATCCAATACGGGATAACACTGTAAAGTTAAATTAATATGTAATACCACAAACACAAAGAAATATGTTACAGACCAATGCATACAATCAGTCCGCAAGTTCTGGGCCTGAGAGTTCTCCACTGAACTTCTCAATAGGAGCTCAGCTCTTGTGCATTACTACAGCTGTTATTAAAGGATGAACGCTGCCCTGTAATTGGCTGCTGTAAAAAATAGAAACTGACTGTTTTAGTAAAGTCATGTTTATTTCTGTGGTGTAAGGGGTGTTTGGACATAATCCCTAACAATTCTTGAGCAGGCTGTGGCATTTAAGTAATGTTTATCAGTTAGTGTTGTCTGTGCAGGAGAAAACAGCATCCCCATAACTACTTCAAACCACTCTCGCCCTTCTTAAACACTTTAACTTTTAAACAGTCTGGAGCCTTCACATAAATTTTATTGTGGGTATTGTGGGTTATTCTCACCCAAAAATCTGCATGGCGTACTTGTCAGTCAAGGAACAATCTCCAGTCATTCATCTTAGTCCATTTGGCGTAACTTGCTCTCGGTAGACCTATTTCTTGTTAATGAGAAGACCATGTGAACCTCTGCTCAGGTGCAGTAATACAATTAATGGTTAGCTGTGAATTCATCACTTCAAGAGCTTCTGAACTTGCTGGTAGCAAACATCACTAACAATGAACAGAAGAGTTATCTAGAGATTAGTCCTAGGGCCATTCTCCTGTTACGTGAATGAAATAGCGAGTTATCTGTGACTCCTTAATAGATTGGCCCCAATACTCAGACGTGAACTGCAGCTGCTGTAACTTCCAAGAATCATCGTCATACCACCATATAGTTATATTTGTATCATCTTGTTACACACAAATAAAAAAAAATGACAGTGTTACATTGCACATCGCAACTTCTCCGGCAGGGGGGTGAGGGGAGCTCAGGGACTAAAATAGCACAAAATTTGCCCAGTACAAGGCCAAATTCCCCATCAAGATCATGGTGTACTACAACTGAAAGATCGTGTATACTTTTACGGCGTGAGATTGGTCTATGGATTATTTTATGTGTATTAAAGTGGCAATGTGTCATTTTATATGAATTTCCCTATGCATATAAAATAAAGATAACTACTATTAGTGCAATAGCAGCGGGGAAAAAAGTATATTAGTTCACCACCAATTGGTGCAAGTTCTCCCACGCTAAAAAAGAATGAGGCAGGGCCTGTAATTACATCAGATTAACCTCAACTAGATGATGGAACAAAATGAGAAAGACAAATCCTGAATAAATCACATTGTCTATTGCGCGGACGGCGCAAGAATTTATTTGCAAATTCATTGGTGGAGCGCGCGTAGTATTTGTTCACTCTACAAACAAGCAAGATTTCGGACATCTCACAGCGACACTGTAAACACCTTAATTTAAGAACAAGCTTTCCTCTGACACTCGCACATCATTACCGTGGTAACAAATGGCACCTGTTTTGAACTTGTTATCATAAGTATAAACAAGCTACACCTCTTCCACACATCTCAACATCCACACGTCCATACCATCCACTATGGGAAGACCAAAAAGATGCATGTCAAAGGACTAACCAAGAAACAAAATTGTAGCACTCACCAGGCTGGGAAGCACGAATCTGCAATTAGGCAAAGCAGCTTGGACGTCCTAAGAAATCAACTGTGGCGCAATAATTAGAAAATGAGAATACTACCAAGTCATAGGTTTTTATTGCCTTCCTCTGAGTACACATAAGCCCAGCCGTTTATCCACACAGGCTTATCTTTTCTGCACATCGATACGATTCGGCGGCAGACATATTCCACGGCACTTTGCGCTAACATTACGCCCAAATCGCGTCTGGAGGTCATACGGAGTAATCCACAGTTTCTCTGCGTCTCATAGTGAACAGTGGAAATCCGCGTCACGCTCCTCCCCGCGCTCGGCAAAAATCCGCCAGTTACGGGTGAAGGAAAAGTGATTCCATCCAATTATTTAACCGGCGCGACGCGACCTAAAACAATAGAGCAGCTTGTCTAATGCGGGCCAGGGAGCGGCGCCCCTCCAGCGCCGATCGCGCTCGCGGCCCCGCCGACCCTCTGGGGGGGGGGGGGGGGGGGGGGGCGCGGGGGGGGGTCACCGGCGCTATGTGCTTGCGGGCGATATTGTTGCGCTCTCAATACGGACGACGACCAAATCCGTCGGACAAAAAATCCGACTGAAAGAGTGAACTATGCTAACTGCCTTGATCTATCCACAATGGATGGACTGTACTGTCTGTTTTTCTATTCTTTAAAGTAAAGAGATCTGAGTTTGACATCACAAAGAACACCACTAAACGCTACTGTAAGCTGGGGCTGTGAGCTAACATCAGCGCTTGTGGGGCATCGTTTCCTCTGCAAAGTGGAACCAGGAGACGTACTGAATCCATGTACCATGAAAAGAATCGGATGTTTGAGCATCGTGTATTGATGAGCATTCAGAGTGCACAACCTCCTAGCCACCTGCCCGTAGGCACTGAAGAATTAACACTAGGCTACATGGGTCTTTCACACAGTTGACAACTGATCCCACATGCACACTCCAGGGCAACGAAGAACAGTCTTTGTGGAAAACATTTCACACAGGAGTCCTGAGAGTAGCTGCCTACGCACGTTGTCCAATCTTAACACTCCCTTAAAAAACCTGGAGGGAGTTGAGCAAGTCTCCCGGGTTGCCCCAACAACATCACGGCTGATCAGAAGGATCTAGCATGGAGAATGGGCCAACATACAGCACATGTGGTTGCCATACCGATGTGAAGAAAAAACATTTGACACCTGCATGTCATATGATATGCCAACAAGTGATATATAACAAAAGTATGTCAGTATAACATTTGATTATATTGAACCAATACTTATATTTCATCACCAGTAGAACTTTATTTTCTCTTCATTTCAATCGTGTTGGTAAATATATAAAAAAAATGCATAAAACTTTTCAAGGGTGTACCCCACTCTTAGCCACCAAGGGGAGGCAACAAGCAAAGAAAACAAAATTTTTGTTCATATGCAAAAGACATGTAAACACAGCCCTCTGTAAATGTGGGACTTGAAACTGGTGGTAGAACACCTACGAGCAACCCCCTCTATCTCCCTGTATGCGCATACACGGAGGGATTATGTGGATTGTAGATCACCGACACCATTAATTGTTGGTGACTGCGATGACACCATAAACACAGAGCTGCGTATATCCACTACAGCTGAAATACAGGAATAACCAGACGTGAATAGATGTATGATTACAACAAAGTGGTCTGTTCACAGGATCGTTCTTTGACTCATCCAAGTAACGTAAATTACTTTTCGATACCAGTTTGGTCTGCGAGTCTTTCATCACCACAAATCAGACCCAAATAACGTAATCGAATAAATAGCAGTGTCTACACACTTTATATAGCTGTTCTTAAGACAACACGCATCGACATTTCACACGGAGTGATTGTCAAGTTACGCGTCTTCATCCTGCGTCTTTCAAATCTGTTTCCAGAATGTCATTTCAATTCTGTCCGAAAGACGCAGCATGAACCCTATAATCCAAAACCCTATAGTTGCGAGAACCCGCCTCGCGCACGCCAACACATTGCGAAAAATCCAAACACAGTTACCCAACACTCAGAACTTGCCGTTTTATGCAATCCAAACACACTAGCCGTCTACTTTTTGGATGCACTATTGCGTAACAGCACCAACTACGCGATCAAATGAACGTCCTTAGTGCATGCGAGCGCCCTTACCAGAGTCACTATCAGGATTAGCCAGAAGAGTCGCCATTCAGTATAGACGTCTGTTCAATCCCTGCCTCATCACAGGTCTATCCACATGTGGCGCAACTCTCACATATCTAAAACTGAAGCGAATGTATACAGAACAGGAAGGTAACAAAAGAGGAATGGAACTTATGTCAGAGGGGAACGATGTATGTGATGACAGGAGGACTTAAGAGGAATGACAGATCATGTCAAATGGTACAGACTTGATATGACAGAGTGAACTAAATGAGGAACATAACGTATGTCAGCAGGGAAGCGATGTGAGTCTATGACCAGGATGAACTACAAGCAGGAACGAAGAATATAGGATGGGAACTTCACGCGTGTACGCGACAGAGGACCATATAAGCGGCAACCGTCCCTACAGATCAGCAGGGGAACGAACGACCTAACGACCGCAGGCACCAAAGATGAGTCGAATGCCGTCAAGTACCCAAGGCAATGGAGAGAACGACGATTTCTCACCATTGGCGGTAAAGCAATAAGCTACAACGACGTCGTGTATCAGATTGAAACGACATAGTTAACGAACAGGAGCGAAACAAAAGAGAACCGTACGTGTACAACATCCGGAGGAAACTAAAAACAACGGAACAGTTTACGACAGGATGAACAAAATGAGAAACAGACGCGAGTACTACAGGAGGATCTAAAGCGAGAACACCAGTATTCAATATAGTGTAGATAGCGAGCAATGTATGACATGACATAGAACAGAAAGAAGAACGATGTAATACTCTTCGAAGGTGAACCGACCAATAAGCTCCAGGATGGAATTAAAGACGGAAACGAGACTATTCAGAGGGGAAACGACTAAACATAGATACAAAAGAGAAAACAACTGAATGTCAAGAAGGAGAGAACTACCGTGTACGACAAGGAAGGCATCTAAAGAGAACGACGAATGCCAGACGGGAACGATGTGTAACTACGGAGGAACTAAAGTCGAAAGACGTCGTGGTCATAGGGGACGACGTCAGTAAACGACAGGAAAAGGCGAACGACGTCGTGTCACACAGCAGAGCGGGGAAAGCAGAACAAGTTGTACGACACGCGAACTAAAGACGGAACATGACAATGTCAGAGGTGGGGAAGTCGGAACGTAGTGTGGCGACAAGGCGGACACCTAAAGATGAATGCGACGTAAATGTTCAGCAAGGGAACAGACCGTTTAAGTAATCAGGAAGGAACCGAACGATCTGTCAAGAGATCGACGTAACATGACAGGTATGAACATTAAAGAGGAACGAACTGATGTCAGTAGCGGGAAACGATGTAGTTCGAACAAGGAGTGCGAACTACAAAGATGGAACAATGGTATGACACGGGTAGGGGAACGCGATCGCAGTGTGCTGACATGAGAAACAAAAGAGGAACGACGTATGTCAGTGCGAAAGGGCAGACGACGTGGATGCGCGACAAGGAGGGAACTTAAAAGCTGTGAAACAATGTATAATTGATCAGGCTCAGGAGAGACACCACATGGTACCTTGAGCGAAGGATGCGAAACTAAAGACGAACAACTCGGTACGTGCGTACGACATGAAGGAACGTAACGGAGAAACAACGTAATGTCAAAGGTGAACATATGTACCAGGAGACGCTAAAGAGAACGACGTATGTCAGAGGGGAACGACGTGTACGTCAGGAGAGAACACGTCTTGGTCTCGACGGGGAACCTACGTGCAAGACAGAGGAACTAAAGACAGGTGAACGACGTTAATGTCAGAGGGAACGATGTGATGCGACATGGAGGAACTAAAAGAGGAACATAGACGTATGTCAGAGGAAGGGGAGACTACTGAGTGCGACAGGAGGCCCTATACACAAGAGGAACGACGTATGCGTCAGAGAAGGCACGTGTCGACATGGAGGAGACTAAAGTGGAACGACAGTTACAAACAAAAAGAGAGGAACGAGAAACGTATGTCATAGGGTCAACGACCGTAGTCACGACAGGAGTCGAGACTAAAGAGGAAACGACGTAATGTCAAGTAGGGCAACGGACGGTGGTACGACTAGGAGGAACACAAAAGAGAGAAACGGCGACGTATAGATAGTCAGAGGCAACGCGCGCTGTTACGACACGAGGGCACCGAAATGAGCAACGAAACGATAATGTCCAGCCCAGGGAACTACGTGGCGATCAAATTCGGCAGCAACAAAAGTCTTGGAACGAAGTATGATCAAGGCAGGCGGGAACGAACGAGTATCGAGCACGTCGGAACTAAAGTCGTAGAACACAAATCGAGCGATGATCAAGAGGCGAGGACGACATGTACGAACCAGCCGGACTACAGAAGGCGAACGACGTTGATCAGAGACGGAGTGGATACCGGTGATCAACGGAGGAACTAACAGAGGACAACGAGCGTATGTCATCAGAGGGGCGACCAGGCCGACGTCACGTGTCGACAGGTGAGGCACTAAAGTGTGAACAGTACGTATGTCCAGCTAGGGGACATCGATGTGTACACACAGCGGATACTAAAGAGGGACGACGTATGTCAAAGTGGCAAACCGACGAGTTACAACAGGGAGCGAACTAAAGAGGCAACTGACAGTGTGCGACAGAGGAACTAAACGAGGAACCACGTATGTCCAGAGGGGCAACGACGCGTGCGACAGGAGTAACTAAAGTCGAATCGAACGTAGTGTCAGCAGGCAGGTAAACGTATTGTACCACAGAGGAACTAAAGGACGGAAACAGAAGAAACGACGTATGTACATATCTAGGCAACGACTCGTATCGACAGGAAGAACTAAAGTGAGAGAAGAACGAGAACGTGGTGCGACAGGCAGGAACTAAAGAGAGAAACGAAACGAAGAGGTCAGCAATGGGGCACTGACTTGATGTCGACCAGGAGAGAGACAACAAGATCGTGAACGAGACGATATGTTCAGAGGGGAACGACGCTTTACGACAGCAGGAATTGTGACGAAAAGACTGGACACGCACGATACATGAAGGGGAACGACAATGTTAAAAAACAGCAAAAACTAAAGTAGAACGACGTACTGGTACAGAGTGAACGGCATGTAGCGCAGACAACAAGCGGCGCCTAGCAAACTAAAGAGGAACGCACTGTATGTCAAGGGGATTCGATTTAGAGCATAATTTCCTTATATGAGAAGGATCAGAGCGACCGAAAGATTTATTCAGTATGCTGATTACTCTAGGCTCCACAATCAAGGCTGCTGCCTGCTGTGACATAGCAACATAGAGCAATGCTTGAGGTTCACAGCAGAAGGGGACTGTTGAGGAATCCTACACTAAAAGCGAATGGAGATGAATCATCTTCTAGTCTCTTTACCTACAGTGTTTACTTTATGGCAGTAAATTGTTCTAGACCAGCGAGTGCTAGCAATAAACTCATCAGAGATGTGCTTAGACTCGCAACAAAATTGTAGCAAAGCCTGCTCAGCGTGTCCATAAGTACATGAGCTCAGCATTGGTTTCAGCTTTGAGCATGTAATAAGACATGATGTGTTAAACGAGTCAAGGCTTTTGGCTCTGCAAACATGATCCCCAAAATAGTGAGTACATTAGAAAGCTCCATTACTTTTTATTGCACAGCGATTACACTTTATTTGCATAAAACCTATTTAATGCTAGAGCAGGTTTATTTGTGTCACAGGAAATCAATGGCTTACAGAAGCTCTGAACTCCTTAATAAGCTGAAGATGGCTGGTGTCGGGACACGGCCAATAATATGGGTGTCACATAGCATGGGAGGTAAGTAACTGGGTATAACTTTGTGATGTAACATGTGTTTTTATGCATTCTGGAGCAACAATTAATTGGAATTATGGTCAGCATAAATTACACCCCCATTTAAAAAGTAAGATTGATAACTTATATATTATACTGTACACAAAGACAAGATTGCCTTTTTTATCAGTACATAAGTGTTACAACCCATAATAATAACATGAAAGATAAAGTAATAATAATAACTTACATACAAAATTTTCATGATTTTAATTAGTTGATGCAGGAAATGTATGCACCAACATCAAAAACTACTACATCTAATTATTTTGTTATTTTACCTCCATGTTTTCAAGGACAACACCAAGGCCACATATTATGAAAACGCAGATAGCTTGATGTCTTTGACTCTTTTGTTGCCACATAGCAATGAATCAGCGAGCCTCCCTTTCATTGTCTTCTCAGAAACACAATAAATGAATATGAAAGTGTTGCTATGGGCAACAAGAAAAGTCTTAGAGTAGACAGTTTTCATAAAGAGTGCCCCAAGTCTTCTAGGCTCACGGAATAACAAGCTGAACTTTTATACTGAGCAATGCATTTGTACTCTTCAGGTCTATATAAATACTTTGCTGGTCTCACACAAACAAAAAAAAGAAAATTAAAATTACACTAGTAGCAGCACGAACTAGAGATGTGTAAAAATTAAAGTATTTTCTATCGAGGAGCGAGATTGTGTCTGATTAACATAAAGGTACAGGCTGCAGTTACAGAGGATACAAAAAAGTAGTTACAAAAGTATACAATGCCTCAAATAATTGAGTGGTTGATGGTATATACAGCTATGTCGTGATCTTATAGACAGACCGTATTCGGCTTGACACCTGGGCAGCCTTTTTCGACCTGCATATCACTGTAAAAGAAGCAATGCATAGTAAAGGAACAAAGTTTGACACGAAAAAAATTAAAAGTATAAAATCAGGATCGGAAAGTGAAATATAGAAGGAGAATATGGGAAGAACGGTATACTAATACAAAGATATAAGAGATATAGCATACAAACTAGGTGTTAAAGGGAAGTGTTCCATTAGAGAGAAGTAATACCTACACTAAAATGATGGTACAAAGATAAATGTGCTTCCCCGAATTATTGTCACATAATCCCCAAAAAAATTTGGGGAAAAACTCGCAAGAGAACAAAGAGTGATTTTTTGGTTCACTATATTTCTATTTTGCCATAGGGGAACTTAAACTCTATCAGTTTTCTATCTATAAAAACTAAAACGTTTAAATTTTATTATATCTAACTCTTAACCCCTAACACACTATTTAAAAAACCGATCTCTATCCCCATCATTTAACCCTTTTTTTCTTCTGAAAGAGGGAAAAAACTCCCTTTCTATCATTTTAAGTCGGTGGAAACCCCACCTATTAAAAGGAGGGGCCCTTTTATCTATAAAACAAAGTACAAACTTTAGAAAAGGGGTCCCAACCAACAAAATTGGGCATTTGTCCCCCAATAACAAAAAACACAAGGGGCAAATAAGGCCCCCTTTTTACACCGTCTGCGCAGGTTACAAATTGTAGAAAAGAGGGGGGGAGAACACAAATTTTAAAACATCATGCCCCGGGCCCGCCGACATGGTTTCCCAGCCCAACCTGGGCTTTATTTAAGGCTTAAGGTCCGATCACAAAAGTGGTTTTTGAGCTCACCCTTTCCCTTTTTTAACATGTTAGGTTTAAAAACCCCATTCAAAGGGGCTCCCCCAATTAAACCCCAGAGGAAAACCACAAAAAAGCCCCCTCCCCTTCCGCGCCGCCCCCCAAAGACCAAGGGAAAGAAGGGCGCGATCCTCACGAAGGGAAAGCGCGGGGCCATGTTATAAAACCAAGCGGAATCCTATGTAGAACCCCCAGTATGTAGAACGCATCTGGCCCTCCATTGGGTTTAGGATCCGTACAGCAAGCCTTTGGGGGGAGGGGAATTTTGAAAAAAATATAGGGGCAAAACGGGCATAAGTTAAGGGTTTGGGGGAAAAGGAAAAAAGAAGAATAAAGGCAAGAAACATAGAAGAAACAAAGGGACAAGACTAAAAAAGAATAAAGGCTAGAGACATAGAAGAAACAAAGGGACAATAGGATGGGGAGAATATAGGATTGTGTGTAGCTAAATAATATCAATAAATTGACATAGATAAATACCAGAAAACAGTCACATTGGGTGGTATAACGAGAATGCATATGAATAAAATGTAATGATAATACATATAAATATAAAGAAGACCTGTCATAACTCACCAGAGACAAGAGAAATGATATGCACCAGACAATATAGTTGACATATGTAGTTGGAATATACATAATTGATCTAATCTTAGCGATTCTGTAAATAGATGTATAATATCAAGATACAATGCTAGACAATAAATGACAAATTGTCGAAATCAACAAATGACAGATTATGGCAAAGAATAAAAGATGATTGTTACGTATGATATAGGATGTAGCCTATGAGACCTGATATCATCAGGTAAGAAAATGGAATCCCATAAAAATAGTAGTAAAAGGGTATTTTTAGAAAATGTAATCACATTCCCTATTCAAGCCGCCTAGATATAGACTACCCAGGCGGTGAATCCAGAACGCCTCGCGTTTTTTTAGTAAAGCAATGTGATTGCCTCCTCGTCTAGGTCGTGGGACATGTTCCAAAACCTGAAAACGGAGTTGACTCACTTGGTGTTGTTTTTCACAAAAGTGTTGTGGGAGAGGGAGCCAGATTGGATCTTTGTATTATATCTGCCTTCTTGGAGTATCACAAGATATATCTTTTCTCAATTATGTATATTCCAACTACATATGTCAACTATATTGTCTGGTGCATATCATTTCTCTTATCTCTGGTGAGTTATGACAGGTCTTCTTTATATTTATATGTATTATCATTACATTTTATTCATATTTCATTCTCGTTTATACCAAACCCCAATTTTGACTGTTTTCTGGTATTTATCTATGTCAATTTATTGATATTATTTAGCTACACACAATCCTATATTCTCCCCATCCTATTGTCCCTTTGTTTCTTCTATGTCTCTAGCCTTTATTCTTTTTTAGTCTTGTCCCTTTGTTTCTTCTATGTTTCTTGCCTTTATTCTTCTTTCTTCCTATTCCCCATCCTTACCACTTATGTCTGTTTTGTCCTATACTGTTTCTATTCTCTCCCACCAGCGCATTGCTGTACGGAATTCTCCAGACCCGACGCATGCACAGATGGTTCTCTCTTTCGTTCTACATACTGCGCATGCGCTGGCGTCTTTATAACATGGCGCCGCGCATTTCTTCAGTGAGGATCGCGCGCTTCATTCTCCCGCAGCTGCAGGTGCCCATTCTCTCCTTCTTATATCAGCTCCATTATAGGTTTGTCTGTCGGCTCTCCATACTACACTATTTCCTTCATGGTATTTGCATGTCTTTTAACTTTATTCCTCCTCCTCCCTCCCTACAGCTACATTACCCTGCGATCCCACAGTGGTAAGCACTACCCCTTCTTCCTATTCAGCTTCATTTCATACCATTTTTTTGCAAAATATTACATATATTTGCTTCTCTACAGCCTCCTATATACTGCAGTGTACTACACACTCACATGTTTACTTCAGATTTACCTGTTTATTCTTTGTGCCCAATAGTTTTGGTAAGCACATTTTCTTTGACCATCATTTTGTGTATACTTCTCTCTATGACATTCCCTTTAACCCTAGTTTGTATACTTCTTTTATCTTTGTATTAGTATACGTTTACCCATATTTCCTTCTTATTTCACTTCCGATCCTATTTTTTACTTTTTCTGTTCGACTTTTGTTCCTTTAAATGCATTGCTTCTTTTACAGTGATCCGGTTGAAAAAGGCTGCGGTGTCAGCCGAAACGGTCCGTCCTATAAGATCACGACAATAGCTGTATACCATCAACCACCAATTATTTGAGGCATTGTAACTTTGTAACTACTTTTTTGATCCTCTGTAACTGAGCCTGTACCTACTTTAAGCAATAGCTCTATATAAATCTTTATATTTCTAAACGCATCCTAGTTCGTGTGCAGTGAAATTATATTGTATGGGGCTGCAATACCCCTTTTCACTAGCACCATCACCTTCTAGCTAAGTGCGGGACATTATTTGATTTCTATATAAATATTGCTGTTTAGAAAACACACAACAGGCAGTGTATAAAAATACAATTTGCACTTACAGCTGCCTTAATGTTGTAGTGTAATATGATTACACTGACAAGAATATTGTATCTATATGTAGGTTGTATGGTATTGTTTAATAGGATTGTTTATATTTGTAATGTGATTTTGTACTTTTATGCTTGTATGTAAGTTTACGTAAAGCAGTGTGATAGCAATTAAAGAAATTAAACTATGTAACTGTATCAGCCTAGATCCCTAAACCCCACTCCCTGACATGGTCCATATCTATTTCTTGCCGTGACCAAGAGGATCTACTACCTCGATCAGTTACACTATTCCATAATTTTTTGAGTGATAATATAATTTTTTACCTCTACAGAATCTGCTAATTTGCATTTTTGGTTTCTGTTTTTAATTTCTTAATTATTTCCTCCATTTCATTTGAAAAATAATATATGCCACTAGTTCAGGCCTGCACAACATGCTACCCGACACAGCATTCCTGGCTGCTCATATTGGCCAACAAAATCGTGTAACCTACGCAAACCCACTTCCAGGTCCTGCAATGTTGTGCAGGTCTGCTTCAAAGTAATTTTCTTTCGTTTGACGTTTGTTTGACTAGACCATAATGTTCAGTTGTTAAGCATTGTTTTGTGCCATGTTAGGGATTTGTGCTTTTGCTACAGAGTAAAAAATGGTATAAATATAATTGGCTTGTAACTCTAATAAATAATGGGCAATTCCTAAATATAATCTATAATCGCATCTACTGTTAATTGCCTTCGAACATGTCTTATATAAAACTATTTAGAACTGATATTTAACACCAATAATCATTGTTGGGAGATGTAATTTTTCACTGACTATAATCTTTTCGATTAGTTTGAAGATGACCAGAAAATTAAAACTTCCTACTAGCGGTATACATTAGTGTATAATGGGCATTGGTAGATAAGCAATCATAGAGGTTTACAGTGAAAATCAGAGTAAGAATAGTGTAAAGTTTATTTAAATGTGTAAGAGTGTATAGTACAAGTGGTTGGTTTAACTAAATGTTTTGCTATAACAGATATTTTTCTAAAGCCTCCAACATTTATATTGTCATATTCTGTAAACAATCCTTAAAGGGAGTTTCCCATCAATCTGTTTTCACAGATGTGGCTCTTCAAAGCGGCTTTCACTTCCTCTGCAGGCTGTAGGCAGTTTGACAGCAGTGCCTGACATATCAGGTCTGCAAGCTCCTATTACTTTCCATGCCTGTTAGAGTGACCTTGGTGATGGATGGGTTTTGAAAAAAAAATTACACTTCCCAGGATCTGTGGCTATATGTTTAAGCTAGAAGACCTGTTTTTTAACAAGAGAAAGCTGGCAGGACAACTGTGGTAATTCTTCTACAGTCACATTGTTATCTGTTTATTTATATACACAGATAACAGTGTCATTCTGCAGCCCTGGAAGCATAGCAGAAGGCTATTGAGGTCTCTATAATGGGTTAAAGTTTGTCTCGGTAAGCTGTCATCCTGATGATAAGACTCAGCAAGGACTAACATCATCAGTCTGACCACTCCTAGAGCGTAGTGGTGGTCGGTTACCCAGGAAAGCTTCTATAAAGAAGCAGAGGATCAAAACTGCTCTATGAAATTAAGCCAAACCAGATTAGAAATGTATTTGGTAAAAATGTTTACATCTCTACATGTTTTTTTGACTTGAAGTAAACATATCTCAACACACTGCTTTTTCTCCTGGTGTCAGTATGCCAAAGTATAATTTAAAATAAAAAAGATCTTCTAGCATTGTTAATTGAAGTTGATCAGCAACCTCATAGGGGAAAAATAGTAACCTTTTACTTAAGTTTATGTCTAACTTCCTGGTTTACTCTGCCTATTTCTTTATTTGAAAGGCATACTTATTTCTCATTTTAAACATTAAAATTTAAGTTTAATCCTCTTTCTTCAGGACTTTTAGTAAAAAAGATGTTGTTGAATGCATCAAAGCATACAGACATGCAAGATTTTGTGAAGAACACAAGAGGGATTGCCTTTTACAGTGTCCCCCACCATGGCTCTAGACTGGCAGAATATTCAGTCAATGCAAGGCTGCTACTTTTTCCATCTATAGAAGTTAAGGAGCTTAGCAAAGGTGAGACAAAAGTTACTGGAATATATTGTCACTATTAAAAAATTTAATTTCTAATGAGACAAACCAAATACAGTTGAGGCTATAAATTTACATACACTTAGGCTGAAAACATTTAAATGCAATATTATATGGTTATTGCTTAACAGGAATCAAATACTTGAAGTAGTTTTCCACTGGTTTAACACAATGATTTACTAGCCACTTTGCCCATTCTTCCCGACAGAGGAATGGATTTGATAGTTTTTTTTTGTGTTTCTATGTACAGTTGAAACCAGAAGTTTACATACAGTATATATATAAAGACACACCGTATTTTTCAGACTTTTTTCCCCCAAATCTGAGAGGAAAATGGGGGAGCGTCTTAGAGTCCGAATATAGGCATTAATGCTGCAAACGTGACTGGTGTATGGAGCTCTATGCTCTGCTCGCACCCATTGCCTACACAGCCTGTGCTGCTACAAGGATAGGAAGGAACACATTGATCAGTACAGGCACCTGACACTATAATTTCCCGGTATCAGCTGCCCAGCGGGTAGTACGTGGGGACAGTGGGCACTTACATAGCTGCCAGGCTAGTGGATGCTCACCTCTGCTACTGATGCGTTGTACCAGGGAAATGCCTGACACTGCAGCTGCGAAAGCTGAGAGCTGCCAGACTTCTCCTACTGGAGCCGAGTTCAGCGTTGCCATTTGCTTGCAGACTGCCAGAAAGCAGAGCTATGCCTGTAAGTTGATGTGTCTCTGTGTGCTGGACACGCTGTTGTATACATTTACAGGACAGTTAGGCCATGTCCCCATGGAAACAGTTTGTGGACGGTTTATCAGACAGTTATGCAAAACGTCTGAAAAACCGGCCACAAGATTTTAAAATGGCTGATAATGCAATCCCGTGCAGCAGTACCCACTGCACGTGTTTTCCGCCAGGCGGTTTTTCAGACCGCCGGCCGCCCAAAAACCATTCTACATGTTCATTCTTCCATCCGGATGGAATATGAACAAGTGAATACCAACCGGTATTTGTCCTGTGCTATGTAAATGGGCCCTAAGGCTGCTGACTGGCAGGATAGCTGCTTGGTTCAAGCGCTGGTCTGTATAAGTGCTGAAAACAGAACAGGCATCGTGTAGAGGGCAGACATGAGAGAAGTGCTGTGTGTTGGGTATAGGTGTGTTCCAGCCCATGTGCTGAAGTATAGGCTTAGTGTTAGTCCTGCAGCTGTATTATGGGCCTTTTAATCTGCCCCATTCCTATCTTTACATGTAATCTGCCCCATACGCATCTTTACATGTAATCAGCCCCATACACATCTTTACATGTAATCAGCCCCATACACATTTTTATATGTAATCTGCCCCATACACATCTTTAAACGTGATCTACCCCATACATATGGCATGCAAGCTTCCATAGCTGCCATGTATGTAAAATCCTATATACAGCATTAGAATAGTACTGCCATACACAAAACAAGAGATTGTGCCCCGTATTGCCATTTTACAAATAAAAAAAATAAAAAAAGTTACACACAATTGGTATTGTCACTTTCGTAAAAGTCTGGCCAATTAAAATATAACGTCATTTATCTCATATGCTGAAAACAGTAGAAGGAAAAAATTCCAAATGCCAAAATCGTGATTTTTTTTTGGGTAAAAAGTGATCAAAATGTCGCATCCATAACAAAATGGTACCAATAAAAACTACACCTCAGCCCGGATTTTTTTTTCATTTTTTTTTTCCTATTTTCCTCCTCTGATGCCTAGGTGTGTCTTATGGTCCGGTGCGTCTTATAGTCCGAAAAATACTGTATGCATGTTTTTCTCACTATCTGACATGAAATCAGAATAAACCTTACCTATTTCAGGTCAGTTAGGATTACCACAATTATTTGTATTTGCCAAATGCCAGAATAATGAGCGAGAGAATTTTTAAAGGCATTTTTCTTACTTTCTGTAAAGTAAAAAGTTTATATACACTAGGATTATTATTAATACACTAGGATTATTATGCTTTTTTTTTTTTTTTGCACACCAGAAACACACTGATTCTGTTTGTAACATCATGGAGAAATGTAAAGAAATCAGCCAAGATATCAGGAAGAGAATCGTGGACTTGCACAAGTCTGGATCATCCTTGGGTGCAATTTCATCTGTACAAACAATTATACGCAAGTACAAACAAGATAGGAATGTAAAGTCATCATACCGCTCAGGAAGGAGATGGTTTCTGTGTCTCAGAGATGAACGTGCTTTGGTCCGACATGACCATATCAACCCAAGAACAAAAGCAAAAGGCCCTGTGAAGATGCTGGCGGGAGCTGGTAAGATTGTGTCATTATCCACAGTGTACTTTATCAAAATGGGCTGGAAGTCCACTCTGCCAGGAAGAAGCCATGACTCCAAAAGAAACAGATAAGCCAGATTAATGTTTACAAATGCACACAGGAACAAAGACCTACATTTTTGGAGACATGTCCTGTGGTCTGCCAAAATTAAAATGTAACTGTTTGGCAATAATGACCATCGTTACATTTGGAGGAAAAAGGGAGAAGCTTGGAAGCCTAAGAACACCATCCCAACTGTGAAACATGGGGGTGGCAGCATCATGTTGTATGGTTGTTTTGGTGCAAGAGGGACTGGTACACTTCACAAAATAGATTATGAGGAAAAAAGATTATGTGACAATACCGAAGCAACATCTCAAGACATCAGCCAGGAAGTTAAAGCTTGAGGAGAAATTAGTCTTCCAAATGGACAATGACCTGAAGTATACTGCCAAACTGGTTACAATGTGGCTTAAGGATAACCAAATCAATGTTTTAGAGTAGCCATCACAAAGCCCTGATCTCAATCCTATTGAATATTTATGGGCAAAGCTGAAAAGGCAGGTGCGAGTAAGGCGACCTACAAACATGGCTCAGTTACACCAGTTCTGTCATGAGGAATGGGCCAAAATTCCTACCAACTATTGTGAGAAGTTTATGGAAGGATATCCAAAACATTTCATCCAAATCATACAGTTTAAGGGCAATGCTATCAAATACTAACAAAATGTATGTAAATGTTTGACTTCGCAGAAAGTAATACAAATGCCATAAAAATTTGTCTCTGGCATTTGGCCAATATAAATAATTTTGGTAATCCTAATTGACCTAAAACGGGTAAGGTTTATTCTTTTTCATGTCAGACAGTGAGAAGAACATGCATATGTGTCTTTTTATATAGTGTATGTAAACTTCTGGCTTCAACTGTAGCTGTTTGTTTTTTTGTGGGACAAGTTGTACTTTTTAATGGTACCATTCACCATGCCATATAATGTACTGGAAAACCCCCAAACAATTCTGTGTGGGGTAGAATGTAAAAACAGAAGTGCACCATTTCTCGGGGTTTTTCATTTTTGGAGTTAACTGTGTGATATGAATGGCATATTGTCTGTATTTCACAGGTTAGAACAATTCCAGTTGTACCAAATTTCTATAACTTTTATTAAGTGTTACTTTTTTTCCCCCCATAAAACCTTTGTAAAATGTACTTTGCAAAACCATTTTCTGAGACTAATAATTTTGTTATGTTTTCATCTACAGACCTCTGCAAGGGTTTATTTTCTGTGAAAAGAAGTTTATTTTTTAGTGGTACCATTTTCAGCTAAATTCAACTTTTTGATCACTTAATATTGCAATTTTAAAACTTTTTTCTTACTTGCCTTATTAGTCCTCCTAAGTTACTTTACAGCTAGGGGCTACGACTGTTTGTACACTGTTCTGCAATAATAAAATGTTGCATAACTGTGTACAAAAATGGATGTGGTGGGATGGGGTTTAATAATTTTTAAAAGACGTAAAACATGGTAAAAAATATAGAAATTTGGTATTATTGGAATGCAGAATAAAGATATATACCACAAGGTGAACTCTGAAAAAGAAAGAAAGTTGCGCAAGTCTATCACACAAATACATTTTACTGGTAGAAAATATAGATAGAAAAATAAAATGTGATGGTTCTTGGAAGACAGGGAGAAAAAACACAGAACAAGAAAATGAAAATAGGCAGTTCCTGAAAAGTTTATTATAGTGCTAAATAGGATATGTCATAATTAAACATTTTTCCTGTACAAAATAGACACAGATTTATAATATATTATTATCTGAAAACTTTTTTTATGAGCAATATGTACCTGGTTGTACCTGGCATGGTTCACCTCTTCATATGATCACTCATGCAAAATTATAAGCCACACACCCTTAACAAGACAGATGGCATTCATGCAGCAAAACATAGATGCCAGTTTTAGCAAACAGATTGTCCAAGTTTTTAAGAAATGTCAAGAAACAAGAAAACATCTTTGGCTGCAGCTTGGCAACCTTAAACCGGTAAATAGTGTTTGGGTTCTTTTTATAATAACTTTTCCTGCAGATTATGCAGGAAGGTAGAAGAAAATGATATTTCAGTTCAAAGGGTTCCCAGTTTCTTTATGCATAAAAGTATAATATAAAATTATCCATTGCCTATAGCTTCCGAGAACGTATGTGGCACTGTAAATCATATCTATAAAATTCTGTTACAAATTGGAAGATATATCACAAAGAATCTTTTTACTGCATTTTTTACTTCTAATTCTTCTCATTTGAAAATCAACTCAGAGGCATACAGTTAATTAACTAATGCATTTTCTAAAAGATTCTCCTGCACTGAAAGAGCTAAACGAAGAGTTCCTAGAATTTGCCAAAAACAAGGACTTTAAGGTTGTGAGTTTTGCAGAAACATTGCCGACGCGAATAGGCAGCATGATGAAATTGCATGTGGTGCCAGCGGAATCAGCAGGTATGTATATTACAGCATTGTTGCAATGAAATGACTTATGTTATGTTGATTATTGTGTAGAGTAAAGTAATACAGTAACCGTATCTTATCAGTCAAGTATCCATCTTAACACTAATTTTGCAAAAATAATGTATTTTGACACATTGCTGCTGCAGTACTTTATGATGGTTTTTTAAGTAGTTTTTTTCTTGAACTTGTCCTTGAATTATTGATTAACACATTCTGGGCCCCTCCTGCAAAGGTTCAACAATTAAATACAGTATGTTATGAATAGAAGGAAACACATTCCAGACTATAGATGTGTTTCAAAATTTTCACTTTTATTTGCGTCACCAGGGTTTCGATTAGTATTTGTGGCAATGTTTCAGACACAGGTCAGTGTAACAAAATTTATCTACCAGGGACGTTCAAAGTTAAACCGGATTTCTAAGCTACACTTTACTTTTGTAATACAGTAAAACGACTTCTATACTATTTTTTTATATAGTCTACTACCACTATATTCCTTTCATTAAGTGGATTTAAGAGTAGTCCACTGGTGCTAAATTTGTGCAATATATGGAATAGAGTAGGTCATTCCACTGGAGCTCTTATAACATTTTCATTGTCAAAGTGGTGGTGTGATGGTGAACATTGTCTTCATTGGTTGAGGTTCTTGACCAACAAACGTGGTTAATTTTCAACTCTTTCCCAACCCTCTTGAAGTGAGCAATAATACACACTATAGTAAGAGTGACATAACTCGAAAAAATATCTACCCTTTAAAACATCACTTTTAATAGTAATCTTTAAAATCGTATCCCAAAACATACAAAAAACCTGTAAAGTATACCAAGGAAATACAGTGTATGTAATCAGTTACTCACCACCTCCCATTGGCTGCGTCGTATGTGGTCACAAATAAATACTAACAATCTCCAGAACTTGGTGAGATAGCAGTGGTAAACTATCCCTATACACTGAAATCTCTAACAACTATTCCTTAGCCTAGCTACCGCCCTGATGAGAGTGACTGCAGAACTTAACCCCTAAAGTAAACTCCTAACTCAACCCTATGGAGCTCCACATAAGGGAATGAGTGAGTTTAAACTTAAATAGCAAAAACCACCTATACGTGTTTCGCCAAAGGCAAATATATCTTCTCATCAGTAGGTGTTCTTATCCAATTTAGATTTGGGGCAATAAAGAAACTAAGTTGTGGTAAGAAGGGGGTTAGCCAGACATAGTGTTGTCCATACCATCAGTATACCCAGCAAGTAAAACTAGATACTGGTCAAATATAGGTCCGTTTCACAACAAATGACCAATCCAGGATCACTCCTCACATGCTCAAATAGTTAAATAATTATCCCTTCCAAGATGCACCAGAACAAATTGCATAGTAATCAATCCTATGTACTCACATATATCCTCCAAAACCATAATAGACCTCCGTATCTAATCAGAGAAGATTAACACCGGCATTGAAGTGCATTGCAGTACCTCGCTATCACGGCGTCTCAAAATCTCTTCTGCGCATGTCCGATACAGTCGCGTGTGCGCCATGTGTCATAATCTCTTAGTGTCTCACCGACAGCAACCGCGCATGTCAGAAAAGAAATAATGCATGCGCTAGAACAGGTATTCGGAAGCTACCTAGACATCTAAATCAATTCAACAGCGCAAATCCAAAGGCGCAGTGAAGTATCAAATATTGATTATACCAGGCAAAACAACCCTAATCTAGAGATGATGTTATTTACCAACCCAAAGGAATATTCTATTAAAAATTTACAAAACAACTAATCCGAGTTGAATGATACTAAACATTAAATCCCTATAAATAAAGCGTCAGGAGAAAAAAATATATGAGTAAGATGTCCATTAAATTAATAAGCAAAAACTGATGTAACGGGACCCAAAATACTTATTCGTTTGGATTGTGTCAATCCTAAAGGTCTGAATGAGAAAAACAGTTTCTCTTGTTTTTTGGATGATTAATTTGCATCTGGTGGTCAGTTCTGTTTTTTGTGTACTTTTGGAATAATTTGTGTGTTTAATATACCTATTCCTTTGATATTCATGGCCAAGCATGTTTCTTAGGTATTTATGAGATGCTCTTATCCCTTTTTTTTTCTTTAGTGATTAAATATTTTGGGTCCCGTTGCATCAGTTCTTGCCTATTAATTTAATGGACATCTTACTCGTATATTTTTTTCTCTTGACACTTTATTTATAGGGATTTAGTGTTTAGTATCATTCAACTAGGATTAGTTCTTTTGTAAATTTTTAATAGAATATTCCTTTGGGTTGGTAAATAACATTATCTCTAGATTAGGGTTGTTTTACCTGGTATAATCAATATTTGATACTTCACTGTGCCTTTGGATTTGTGCTGTCGAATTGATTTAGATGTCCGAATACCTGTTCTAGCGCATGCATTATTTCTTTTCTGACATGAGCGGATGGTGTCGGTGAGACGCCAAGAGATCATGAAACACGGCGCACGCGCGACTGTATCGGACATGCGCAGAAGGGATTTTGAGACGCCGTTATATCGTGGTATTGCAATGCACTTCAAAGCCGGTGTTAATCTTCTCTGACATGCGCGGTTGCTGTCGGTAAGACGCTGAGAGATTATGACTCGCGCGCATGCGCGACTGTATCGGACATACGCAGAAGGGATTTTGAGACGCCGTGATAGCGAGGTACTGCAATGCATTTCAATGCCGGTGTTAATCTTCTCTGATTGGATACGGAGGTCTATTATGGTTTTGGAGGATGTATGTGAGTAAATAGGAATGATTACTTTGCAATTTGTTCTGGTGTATCTTGGAAGGGATAATTAACCCCGTAAGGACCCAGCCAGTTTTGGCCTTCCTCACGCAGCCCTATTTTTTAAATCTGGCATGTGTCACTTTATGTGAGAATAACTTTTTGACACTTTGACCTATCCATGTGATTCAGAGAATGTTTTCTCGTGACACATTGTGCTTTAAGTTAGTAAGAAAATTTTATCCATACAATGCTTGTTTTTTTATGAAAAATATCAAAATTTCATGAACAATTTGAAAAATCTGTGATTTTGAAAGTTCAAAAATTTCTGCGTGCAAGACAGATAGTTATTCACCACAAAATAGTTTATAACTAGCATCTACCATATGTCCACTATAGGTTGGCATCATTTTTCAAATGTCCTTTTTTTTAATGACATTAGAGGGCTTAGAAATTTAGTAGTAATGTCTCACATTTTCAAGAAAATTTTCAATATACATTTTTTTTAGGGACCATTCCAGTTCTGACGTGGCTTTGAGGGGCCTGTATGTTAGATACCCCCATAAATGATGCTTTCTAAGAAACTAGACCCCTTAAAGTATTTACAACAGTGTTTAGGAAGTTTGTTAACCCTTTAGGTATTTCACAGAAATTAAAGCAAAGTGGAGGTGAAATTTCAAAAATTTCACTATTTTTGCAGTTTTTTCAATATTTATCCATTATTCACTAGTATACAGTAAATGTGACTAGGTAAATGCAATGTAATAACATTTCCCCCAGGTCTGCCGTTTTTAGAAATATCCCATATGTGGCCCTAGTGCATTATTTGGCTCAACCATAAGCCCCAGAATAGGAGGATCACCTACTGGACTCTGGGGTCTCATTTTCAATGCAATTTTATTTAGTCGCCATTTCAGGTTTGAGGAGGCCCTAAGGTGCTAAAACTTAATAAACATCCCTAAAAAGACCCCATATTGGAAACTACACCCCTTAAGGTATATATACAGGTGTGTAGTGCGTATATCGACCCCACAGGTGATTCACAATTTTTTTTTAACATTAGGCTGTGAAAATTAAAAAAAATTTTTTCCCAATAATCTGCAATTTTAGCTTAAAATGTTTCATATTTACAAGGAATACTGGAAAAAAAGAACCCAAAAACTTTGTTAAGCAATTTCTTCCAAGTTCGGCAATACCTTACATGTGGGTGTAAACTTCTGTTTGGGTGCATGGCAGGGCGTACAAGGGAGGGAGCGCTATTTGGCTTTTGGAACGCAGATTTTGGTGGGGCCATGTCGCATTTGCAATGCCCCAAAGTAGCAGAACAGGTGAAACCTTCCATAAGTCTCACCAGTTTGGATTCAACACCCCTCATGGATCTCATCTAGGGGTATATTGTGCATTTTGGGTACACAGGTGTTCCATCTTTTTTTTAGCATTGGGCCATGAAAATGGGGTGGTGGGGGGGAACGCAGTTCCACCATTGTTTTTTGGGCTTCAATTTTACAGCGTTCGACGTGCAGTGTAAATGATGTGATTAACTTTACTATGGGGGTCGGTACAATTGCAATGGTATAAATTTTATATAGTTTTTTTATGTTTTATTACTTTTACACAATAGAAATAGGTCTATAAAAAATTGCGTTTTTATGTTGTCCTATTCTGACAGTCATAACTTTTATTTTGCTGTGTGCAGAGCTGTGTAGGGCCTTGTTTTTTGCGGGGTGAATTGATGCTTTTATTGGTACTATTATGGGGTGCATACAACACTTTGTTCACTTTTTATTAAGGTTTTTGTGAGGCGTTTTAAACAAAATACAGCAATCCTGGTAGTGTTTTTTATTTGTATTTTTTATAGCGGTCACTCTGCATTAGATATGAAATGCTAGCTTTACTCAGCAGGTCGATACGATTACAGCAATACCCTATTTGTATATTTTTTATACAATAAAAACACTTTTGTTCAAACAGGAAAACACATTTTTGCATAGCCATAGTCTGAGAGCCATAACTTTTTTATTTTTCTGTGTATGGAGCTGTGTACAGGCTTGTTTTTTGCGGGATGAGTTGACGTTTTTATTGGTATCATTTTTTGGGGGGACAAGACTTTTTGATCAGTTTTAAATCCGTTTTTTGGAAGGTAGAATGAAGAAAATACTGCAATCCTAGTAGTGTTTTTTATTTTTATTTTTAACAGCGCTTACTGTGCAGAATCCGTAATAAGTTAGCTTTACTCTGTAGGTTGATACGATTATGGCGATACCCAATTTATATAGTTTTATTATGTTGAAGTACTTTAAAAAAAAAAAGTGTTTTTAGTGTGTAAAAGAATATTTATGCATCACTGTCTTCTGAGAGCCATAACTTTTTATTTTTCCGAATACAGAGCTGTGTAAGGGCTTTTTTTTTTGCGGCATGAACGTTTTAATTGGTACAACGTTGGCGTTTACAGGAGTTTTTGATTACTTTTATTCCATTTTATGTGCTGCGGGATGAACAAAAATCTTAATTCTGTGATTGTTTTTTTTGTTTTTTTTTACGGCGTTCACCGTACGGGTATAAAATTTAACATGATGGATTTATAGGGCAGGTTGTTACGCACGCGGCGATACCAACTATGGGTACTTTATTTATTTTTGCTCTTTTTTGGGCGATTGGTGCTTGTAAAGGGGAAAAGGGCGGTGTATGTGTTTTTTATTTTTCGTGTTTGTGTTTTACTTGTTTTTCACTTTTTTTTACTTTTACTTTTCCCCATAGGGGATTTGAATGAGAGAGCTTTAGATCTCTCATTCAATAGGAATCAATGCACAGCTTGTTGCTGTGCACTGGTTCCTATGGTAACTGTCGGGCACGGCCGGGCATCGTGACGTCACAGATAATCCGGAAGGCATTCTATGCCTTCCATGCTGTCTGTCAGCACACAGCAGCCGCACGATCGTGCGCTGCTGTCGCCGACAGAGACGAAGGAGAAGCGATCTCCTCCTTCGTCTCTCTTAGTTATTGCGAGCCGATGGTCGCGATAATTAAGGGGTTAACCCTCTTACCCCCCCCCACCCCTCCCCGAAGCGATCTCAGGTCGGGGCCGCAGTGGGATGTCAGCTGTAATATAGAGCTGACACCCCGCGCCGATCGCGCGAACTCTGCTTTAGAATTTGCGCGATACTCAGGACGTGATCCTCAGGTCGTGATGGGGTTAACTATTTGAGCATGTGAAGAGTGATCCTGGATTGGTCATTTGTTGTGAAACGGACCTATATTTGACCAGTATCTAGTTTTACTTGCTGGGTATACTGATGGTATGGACAACACTATGTCTGGCTAACCCCCTTCTTACTACAACTTCGTTTCTTTATTACCCCAAATCTAAATTGGATAAGAACACCTACTGATGAGAAGATATATTTGCCTTTGGCGAAACACGTATAGGTGGTTTTTGCTATTTAAGTTTAAACTCACTCATTCCCTTATGTGGAGCTCCATAGGGTTGAGTTAGGAGTTTACTTTAGGGGTTAAGTTCTGCAGTCGCTCTCATCAGGGCGGTAGCTAGGCTAAGGAACAGTTGTTAGGGATTTCAGTGTATAGGGATAGTTTACCACTGCTATCTCACCAAGTTCTGGAGATTGTTGGTGTTTATTTGTGACCACATACGACGCAGCCAACTCAGGTGGTGAGTAATTGATTACATACACTGTATTTCCTTGGTATACTTTACAGGATTGTTGTATATTTTGGGATATGATTTTAAAGGTTACTATTAAAAGTGATGTTTTAAAGGATAGATATTTTTTCTAGTTATGTAATTGTTGATCATCCCCTATTGATTATTCGTGTATTTTTTGGATTTATATTAAGAGTGAGGCTCATCTCCAATTTTATATTTAAAGGGATTGTCAAGATTACACACAAAACATTACATGTCATTTAGTTAAGTTAAATTCTATATGTGTTAGAGGAAAATAATTTTTACATCACCTTTTGTCCACGTCCTTATGTCTCACTCCTCCACTCTTTATTTTATCAGCATTTCTGGTTAATGGGCTGAACTTTGTGTTTGACACATGACTATTTCTCTGCCGATCAGCACTATGTTACTTCTAAGCTGTGCTCCCGTGGCAGTTAGTAGCTATGTGGATTCTCGTAGTACAAACTGGGCTTGCTTAACCAGATAAGAGAAAAAGTATCAGGTGGACTACTAGCAACAAGAGGTATATGGGCATGTCCCCACTGCACGGGTTTTCGCCCGTTTTCTCAGCTGGTTTGCGGTTTTTCAGACCGCCTGAAAAACCGGCCGAAAATGAGCACAATTGTGCTCTATGGAAAACCCGTGCAGCAGTCCCTACTGCACGGGTTTTCCGCCCGGCGGACCGGCGACAAAACATTGAACATGCACAATCTTCTGTCCGGTTTCAGGATGGAACATGTGCATCTCAATGGGAGGGGGAGGGCTCATTGCGGAGAAAAGCCGCCCCCCCTCCCCCGCGGCCGTGGGGACAGCCGCAAAACCGGACAAATACCGGCCGGCAAACCGGCCGGTATTTGTCCACTGCTGTGTAAACGGCCCCTAAGTTACATTAACCAGGCTAAGTAAGCGGGACTGTTGTATAAACACATTCATTTTTGATAAATACATATATTTGCAAAGTTATCTATTTGGCAATATCTAATCAGTGGGGTATATTTTTTATTGTGGTACAGCACCTTTAACTCTCTAATAAATCTAAGATGGAACCTTCATTTGTCAAAACTGTAATAATAACTCGCTGTGCAACACCATTGCTTGCCTCCTGCTCAGATATCTTAATTACAACTAACCTGAAGAGAGGGAGGGGGGACAACTAGCACTACTAACGACAAGTACAAACATGCATGCATCTGTGCATTGAGTCATGTCTACCTGGCACTCTTTGTATGAACAAAGCAAGAAAATTCCTGTTTGTAATTCAGTTATAGTCTTAATAGATACAAAAGATAGTTCACACGCATTTACATCCTACTGATAGGCCAATTTGATAAAGGCATCCTAAGTGTAGAAAATCTGTCTGCATATTATGATTGGACCGTGGTAGTCATACTTGCCAACTCTTCCAGAGTGCCTTAGAAACTCCTAGTAAAAAGGAAGAGTTGTCACATCTCCCTTTCAGTGCTTGAATGGTGTAAGCTCGGCAGCTGTGTCTGGAGCAGGAACTGGCAGTGGGAAAAAAAAAAGGAACTGGCAGTAATGTACAGCTAGGCTTCCTTGTAGCAGATGGGATTGGAGTTAGCTTCATTCCTGACTTTTTAACCTCATAAATGCCATGGTCAGCAGCAGCATCTAGGTGGCTTACGGAGCGAGGGACTCCCTCTGTCTAACCATCAGAACCTAGCAAATATGATCTTGGAACACCGATGATCACAATGACAGCCAGAGTCCAAATAATCACTTCCGTGTCTGCCATGTACTGAAATTGTTTAGTCCCTACGAAATATAGGGTCTAATACACTGACTGTCACAAGTACAATACATAGCAATACAGTGATGAATTGTTATGTGTTTTAATGGCTGTCAAGGGACTCCCTAGTGTATTCCCATCGTTGGACAAAAAATGGGGGAAAAAAAAAAGAGGAAAAAAGTTAAATCACAGCTTAAATGTTTAAGCATATAAAATAAAAAACAAACACAAAGCTCATTTTCACAATAAAATGGTTTGCCCAATTTGTAACAAAAAAATAGAAAAGTTACACATAATAGATGTAAATGTAATGTAATGTAAAGATTCAATCTAAAATTATCATGTTACTTCATTGGTATGGTCAGTGCCTCAAAAAAAAAAAAAAAACCTGCCAGCATTGGACTTTTTTGTTCTTGCAGTCTCCCAAAAAAACAGAATAAGACCAACTTTTCTGTAACCTCTAGGAGAATTCTCCCATAACAATTTGTAGTCTTCTGTACTTGCTAATCAATCCGGTGGTGCCAAGGTAATGTGTCAAGAGACGCTACCATGACACCTGGTGGCGTGCTGTAGCTAGACTATATTCTAGCTGCGGGAATGGCCTTTCTCCACACAACTTTTCTGTTCTGGTTTGAGGGAAATGGCACAGAAACCAACAGCCTTCTCCCTACCTCACAGTTCCCATAGTTTCTTGTATGCAGCTCTGTGGGGTATTTTTCCTCTTTATCACTGCATACGTTCAGTAACAAAGAAAGCTGATTGCTGTGGTGATGCGGGCTCTCCCAATTTGTCCTGCAGCTTCCAGGAAAGCTGGCCGATGCAACTTCCATCCACCACAACAGTCCGCTTTCATATAACAGGAAAGTAGTCATCAGTGGATTTATAAAATGTTTTGTGATATGTAAAAAGAGGGCATGAGACAATCAATTGGTTTCACTTTTCCTCTCGCCGTCTTTGGTGTGGGGACTCGCGCACCCCTGGTATACCCTTGCCCCACCCCCCCCCCCCCGCCTTTTTTTTTTTTCTTTCTCTTTCTTCTCTCTTTCTCTCTTCTTCCCCCTAGGGTTCTCTAGGCTTCATATTTGAAGTAAATTTAGATTTCATGAAAAGGAACTGCCTTATTCCTGTTTGAACTCTAATATATTGTTTTAGAATCTGCCCGGCATGGCATGTTATTTTATGCTAGATAATTTTTCTGTTCAGATTTACATATTTACAGATTGTCAGTGCATTTCTAATCTCCCTTGTATCCACCCTTTCCCTGGCATTCCCCTCCCATCCCTCCCCCCTCCCCTGATCTCCCTCTGCTGCTCCCCCATGTTGGGGGTATTGTTTGTTTGTATCTATTAATCTGAAAGCACTAATAAAAATAACATAAAAAAAAAAAAAGAGGGCATGATGTATAGAAGGGGGTGTGCATGCCTAATTACACAATCTCCCTGAAGTCTACTTTTAAAGGTTGGCAAATATGATATATATACAGAAGATGAAAGGTACACATAATCATTCAAGATGTAATTGCTATGATAGGAATGTGCAATACCATGATAGCTAAGAAATCAAAATATATAATTGCAAAAAATTATTGGGTTATGATGTAATTCAATAATAGCGGGTATATAGTGAAGGAAATAATTATTTGATCCCTTGCTGATTGTGTAAGTTTGCCCACTGACAAAGACATGAGCAGTCTATAATTTTAACGGTAGGTTAATTTTAAAATTGAGACATAGAATATCAAAAATAAAATCCAGAAAATCACATTGTATAAATTATGTAAATTTATTTGCATTTTGCTGAGAAAAATTGATCCCCTACTAACCATTAAGAGTCCTGACTCCTACAGACCAGTTAGATGCTGATAATCAACTCATTACCTGCATTAAAGACAACTGTCTTAAATAGTCACCTTTATAAAATACTCCAGACTCAATTAATCAGTCAGACTATAACCTCTACAACATGGGAAAGACCAAAGAGCTTTCTAAGGATGTCAGTGACAAGTGCATAGACCTGCACAAAGCTGGAATGGGCTAGAAAAATAAGTAAGACGCTGGGTGAGAAGGAAACAATTGTTGGTGCAATAGTAAGAAAATGGAAGAAATACAAAATGACTGTCAATCGACATCGATCTGGGGCACCATTCATAATCTCACCTCGTAGGGTGTTCTTGATCATGAGGAAGGTGAGAGATCAGCCTAAAACTACACAGGGGGGGAACTTGTTAATGATCTCAAGGCAGCTGGGACCACAGTCACCAAGAAAACCATTGGTAACACATTACACAATAATGGTTTAAAATCCTGCAGTGCCCGCAGAATCCCCCTGCTCCAGAAGGCACATATTTAGGCCCATCTGAAGCTTGATAATGAACACCTGGATGATTCTGTGAGGGATTGGGAGAAGGTGCTGTGGTCAGATGAAACAAAAATTTAACTGTTTGGCATTAACTCAACTCGCCGTGTTTGGAAGAAGAGTGATGCTGCCTATGACCCAAAGAACACCGTCACCACTGTCAAGCATGGAGGTGGAAACATTATGTATTGGGGTGTTTCTTTGCTAAGGGCACAGGTCTACTTCACTGCATCAATGGGAGAATGGATGGAGCCATGTACCGTAAAATCCTGAGTTACAACCTCCTTCCCTCCGCCAAGACATTAAAATGGGTCATGGCTGGGTCTTCCAGCAAGACAATGACCCAAAACATACAGCCAAAGCAAAAAAGGAGTGTCTCAAAACGAAGCACATTAAGGTTATGGAGTGTCCAAGCCAGTCTCCAGATCTTAATCACGTATGGAAGGAGTTGAAGCTCCAAATTGCCAAGTGACAGTCTCAAAATCTTAATGATTTAGAGATGATCTGCAAAGAGGAGTGGACCAAAATTCCTCCTGACATGTGCGCAAACCTCATCATCAACTACAAAAAATGTGCTGCTGTGTTTGCCAACAAGGGTTTTGCCACCAAGTATTAAGTGTTGTTTGCCAGAGGGATCAAATACTTATTTCTCACTGCAAAATGCAAATAAATGTATATAATTTATACAATGTGATTTTCTGGATTTTATTTGAGATATTCTGTCTCTCAAGGTTAAAATTAACCTACACTTAAAATTATAGACTGTTCATGTCTTTGTCAGTGGGCAAACTTACACAATCAGCAAGGGATCAAATAATTATTTTCTTTACTGTATACAATCTCATGAAACATAATTACTATCATATTGGACAATGACAAATATAATGTAATAGCATGATAGGAGATACAGATGTACCATAGTTAAAACATATGATTATGATCCAGTACCACTTAGTAGTGGTCAGAAAAAGTTAATAAATCAATAGTACTAGTGCATCTCAAAAGGATTAGAATGTCATTGAAAAGTTAATTTATGTCTGCAATTCATATAGCGAAACCCATATATTGTATAGACTCTTTAAATACACAACAATATACTTTAATTTATTTTAATGTGGATGATTATTGCTTACATCTAATGAAAACCCAAGATTCAGTATATCAGAAAATTAGAATAATGTGTAAGACCAATGGAAAAAATGTATTGTAATACAAAAATTTCGGCCTACTGAAAGGTATTTACAGCATGTACTCTCTATACTTTGCCGGGGCTTCTTTTGCATGAATTACTACATCAATGCAGCATGGAGGCGATTAGCCTGTGGCAATGCTGAAGTGTTATGGAAGCACAGGTTGCCTTGATGATGCCCCTCAGTGCGGCTTTTTCTCCTTAGCTCCCAGGTAAGACGCTTCTGACAGTGTCTGGCTTGACACAAGAAATGGGATACGTCTTTGTGTGTTGACTCTTGAAGCACTGACTCCAGCCGTAGTCCACTCCTTGTGAACCTCTTCCGAATTCTTGAATGGAATTTTCTTGACAATCCTTTCAAGGCTGTGGTCATCCATGTTGCTCATGTACTTTTTTCTACCACATTTTTTCCTTCCACACAATTTTCCATTAATATGTTTTGATGCAGCACTCTGAACAGCCAGCTTCTTTAGCAATGACCTTCTGTGGCTTCCCTTCTGTGTGCAGGATGTCAATGACTATCTTCTGGACAACTGTCAAGTCAGCAGTCTTCCCCATGATTGCATAGCTACTGAATCAGACTGAGGGACCATTTAAAAGCTTAGGAAACGTTTGCGTGTGACACCATGAGTCTTTCTGATATTATTCTACTTTTGTGATATACTGAGTTTTGGGTTTTCACTAGCTGTAAGTCATAATCATCCACATTAAAAGAAATAAACACTTGAAATATAGTGCTCTCAATGTGTTTACAATATATGGGTTTCTCTATTTGACTCGAATTACAGACATAAATTAAATTTTCTATAAGATTCAGATTTTTGAGATGCACTAATACTAAGTATCATAGGGTGACGTGTGAATGGGTCTGCGCCAGAATTCTGGCCTCAAAAAGCTGTAGTAGACCAGTTCCATAGATGTATGAACAGGCTTACTCCAAACCTTGGCACGATAGGTGCCTCAGTACCGTTCCAAAGACACTTTTTAGCGCGCCAAAGTTTGAGGGCACCACATAAGTAGAAGTAGAGACATTTATGATTCTTTGACACCAAAACTTGGGCGCAGAACAGTTAGAACAGCCAGACCAAGTTAAAGGTGGTCTGCATGAGCCTGAGTTGTCATATTGGCACTAGACTGCGTCTATATGTATGAACTGCAGAAGAACAGGTTTATACATTCTGGCGCAGTCTATACTACCTTAAAGCTATTTAGAACTGGTCTATCAGTGCCAGAATTCATACATGTCGCCTTAGACCAGGGGTCCTCAAACTACGGCCCGCGGGCCGCATGCGGCCCACCGGGGATTTTTATCCAGCCCGCCGCTGCCATCCGCCGCCGCTGCCGAGCGTTGACATGTGCAAGGCAGCGGCGGAGCCGCATTTCCTCCTATTCAGTGGTGCGTTCGCTATAAGCGGGCCCCCTGCCGTTCGCTGTTCGCGATGCACCCCGTCACCGCCCACAGCACCTCCCATAGATGGGAGGTGCTGCGGGCGGTGACAGGTAACATGAGAGCCATCGTGAGCAGCACAACAGCATGGGCCAGCTTCGGGGGGGTGGACACTATGGAGCTGATGGGAGGTGCCTGAGGGCGGACACTTGCAGTATATGCAGTATCCATAGTGTCCCCCACCCACAGTGCGCACTCCAGGCGCCGCTGAGGCGGACATCCAGAGCAGGCGGTGAGGTCAGTCCTCAGCATTCCCGCCACAGGAGAGAAGCCACGAGAGGCAGGGCAGGAGCCACGGAGTGCCAGGTCAGAAGCCCCCCTCCGAGACCCAGGGCAGGATCCCCCCTCTCCTCCAGACTCAGGGCAGGAGCCCTCCCTCTCCTCCAGACTCAGGGCAGGAGCCCCCCCTCTCCGCCAGACGCTGGGTAGGAGCCCCCCACTCTCCTCCAGACTCAGGGCAGGAGCACCCCCTCTCCTCCAGACCCAGGGTAGGAGCCCCCACTCTCCTTCAGACTCGGGGCAGGAGCCCCCCCTCTCCTTCAGACTCGGGGCAGGAGCCCCCACTCTCCTCCAGACTCGGGGCAGGAGCCCCCCCTCTCCTCCAGACTCGGGGCAGGAGCCCCCCCTCTCCTCCAGACTCGGGGCAGGAGCCCCCCCTCGCCTCCAGACTCGGGGCAGGGCCCCTCTCCCCCAGACTCAGGGCAGGGCCCCCACTCTCCTCCAGACTCAGGGCAGGAGCCCCCCACTCTCCTCCAGACTCAGGGCAGGAGCCCCCCACTCTCCTCCAGACTAAGGGCAGGAGCCCCCCACTTCCCCCCAACCTCCGAGTCAGGACAGGAGCCTTGAGACAGGAGCCAACTTGTCGGACAGAGGTGACCACCTTTTTAGAAGCCCTATAATTATTTGGATTGTAATGTGCTTTCCCGTCCTGTTGCATGTTTAGCTTTTCGGGGTGTCTGGGAAAGCTGGTGAAGACGTTAGTAGAGCCCCCAAATGTCGGACACATTTTTTATAGATTCCACACAGTTTTCCCAGATGACAAGTTTGTCTAGTTTAGTGGTTATCTATTCCTGGCCCCCCTCCCTGATTATTCCTCAGCACACTTGTCATCTGGGAGAGCTGGAATCTATAACAAATGTGGTCAGCATTGGAATTCTCAAATGTTGTCATGGTGAGTGACAGCAATGCTGCATATACCGTTAACAAATCCCCCGTGGGTAAAAGTGAAAAAAAAAAGTGAAACATAAAAAATTTAAAAACGTACACTGCTCTTTTCCCTTTACAAACACCCATTACCCGAAAAAAGATCCAAAATAAAGCAAGCATATTTGGTATTGCTTACGTATGTAACAACCGCCCTATAAATCGTCATGTTATTTAAACTGCACGGTGAAGCCGTTAAAAAAGTCAGAATTGTGATTTTTGTTCATCCCTCAGCATGTAAAATGGAATAAAAAGTGATCAAAAAGCCATATAAATGCCAAGTGACACCAAGTAAAACGGTGGTTCATCCCGCAAAAAAAGTCCTTACGCAGCTCCGTATACAGAAAAATATAAAAGCTATGGCCATCAGAAGACAGCGATGCATAAATAGTGTTTTAAAACAATAAAAATTTTTTATTTTAAAAAGGCCTTCAACATGAAAAAACATATAAATGGGTATCGCCGTAATGTTTTTCGACCCCAAAGTAAAACTTTTTTTTTTTTTAACTATATTCCGGCCCTCCAATGGTCTGAGGGACCGTGAACCGCCCCGGTTTAAAAAGTTTGAGGACCCCTGCCTTAGAGCATATTTCAAATTGCAATAAACCACAGTGGAGGATGTATAGTGGTGGACTTGTTATAAATAGCAATGAACTTTTCATTTCTTGGGCATTTCTGCTTGTACAGTTCTGTATGTCATGTCCATGACTAGATTTTTCACAGTTGTTCTTCTGTTTTGCATGTTTGCATGGGCATGGCTTCCCACATACGCTACATAACACATTTAACATAACATGTTGCATTTTCCAGTCTAAAGGCAGGACAAATAAAGTTCCAGTTCCAGAACCTGCAGGTTAAGTTTTCTGTATCTTCGTTTAAGCTTTAGAGAGATAATACATCCTTTTATTAAAGAGAGAACAATGACACTGAGTGAAGAGATCTAGAAGGTGTTATAATCACTATATTATGAAAAATGTTGTAGCTTTTAAATATGCTAAACTTCCACATTTTGAAGGCCTCAGCTCGCTGTTTGTGAATAGGATAATTCATGTATAGTTGTAATTTATAGTCCCTAATTTGATATCACATGTAGTCAAATAAAATTATATATTATGCTGTGTTTATGCATTATGTTAACCATGTACATCAGTAAAACTCCTGACATACATACTTGAAGTGTCCATAGGCCGCCATTGCCAAACGAATGCCAAAATAGTGTTCTTTTCTGCTCTACCAGGTTGGTATATCTTAGTATACAACTAAAAAAGAAGATGGAGTATAGTGTAACAGGATACCCTTCTACATCCAATGGGATTCTGTAAAAAATGTATCCATTAAAGAGATATCATTTTAGACAATGGATAGTTGATGCCAATGTAAGACGTCTGTCACAGGCATCCATTTAAGCCCTTCTGACATTTAATGTAGATAAGCTAATACATGGCAGATGCTGACTGCAAGCCACAACTGGCACCTGCCTTCAGTGATCAAAATCGGGAGGCAGGGTATAGTAGGAGAGCTATTATTGTATGCTTTTCTGCAATACATCTGTATTGCAGAATGGTGTACAAATGATCATGGCCTCTAGTGGTCAAGTATCCTAGTTAGGCTAAAAATGTAAGTAAAACAGATAAATTAATAAAAGTTTTAATATTAAAATATATTAATAGTTGAAACATAATTGTTATTGCCATGTCTGTAACAGTCTGATCTATTTAAATTATAACGTTTCATCCCTTGGTGACGTAAAAAAAAAAATGTAAAAAAATGTTACTTCTAGAGAGGGGGCGAATTGATTTAAACAAGTGGAATTCGTTTAGAATTTCGGGAAAAAACTTCGGTTCAGAACAAAGTCAAATTTTGGGGTAACTTCGCGGGGGCAAAGTGTGCTTTTTGATTGATAAAATGGCTGCGAGCACAGGGGCGTTACTGGGGAAAAAGAACTCTGGGAGGAAGAAGGGTAGCCTGCATGACAGTGAGAGATGAAGCCAATAGAGCCCGGCGGGATCTGTGAGTCACCCACTATTTAAGTCGGGCCGACCTGGGGAGTATCCCGTTTTTATTTTACTGTTAGGGAAGGTCCCTGCCGGGTGCTTTGATGCTGTTAAAAAGAATATTTTATACGGGCTTTTTTTGGGGGGTGTCTCGTTGTCTCGGACTGCTTTTTTTAAGTTCTATTTTGATTTGGGGGTATTGGATTGAACCGTGTGGTCCTGCGTGATATCATTTTAATGCTTTTGCTCACAGACTTGAATACCCAAAGGGTGATCTAAGCTTTTTTGTTGTATTCATTTAAAGAAACAGGTTTTTAAAAATAAAAACCCCTTTCATTTTTGGCTCTAAATTTTTTTGGCAATTTACATCCGGGGTTTAAATTAGGCTTTGTTTGCTGCTGTGGGACTAAAATAAACCGTCTTTTCCCGGCAAAAATAATTTTTCCTGTGCTAATTCAAAAGGAAAAGGGTTAATTACAAGTTTTCCTTTGTTGTGTGTGAAAAATTAAGCCATTGAAACACGTACAAAGGGGGTTTTTGGCTGTCAATTTTTCCGGAATTTAATCCAAGGTTAACTAGTATTTTTCTGCAGTTGTACTCGTAAAAGAAACTTTGTTTTTCACCCACAAAGAAAATTCTTAGCATAATTCATATCGAAGGTTAATTAACCCTGTTTGTGCTTTTATATTCAGTAAAATACACGAGTTTTTAAATGGCCATAAAAGTAAATTTTTTCCTGCCCATTTGGGGAGCGCAATTTTTTCCCAAAAGGTTGCCAAAGTTTGTTACTGGGTTCATTTTGGAGTAAATAAGGGTGTGTATTTATAAATAAAGAAATCTTCATCAAACAGTGTCTGTAATTTTAAAACAAACAGTAGTAGACAGGAGGTGGCAGGTCTTCCCCTCCCCGGTGGAGTGGCACAAACATTCCTGGAGAGGCCCGGGCGCAGCACAAAGGGGACGTCGCAGCAGGGGTACTCGGTGGGCCAAACTGCGCTTACCAGCGGCCGTGTACTGACTAGCACCCAAGGGTTCTTGTTGGTGACTGGGTCATCCATTTTCCCCCCAGATGAATTGAAAACCCCCGCAAGAGTCGGGGGAAAAGTCGAACAACCCTTAGTTGGCAGGGCCCGGGAGTGGGTCGGGGCCCCTCACCTGTCCTAACCCCGCTCGTCCCATGCTGTTCCCTCGCCAGGTCACTAGTGGTCTGGGTCGGCCATTTAGCAAAGGATAAAAATTTGAAAAAGGGCAGTCAGCAGCTATTTGGGCAGCGAAAAAAAGGGGGCCATATCCTGCTTCGGCAGTAGGCGGCAAGTATGGTGTGGGAGGGGGCAGGGGAGGATGTTGTGAGGGGTGGGCCTTGCATCCAAGACCCGGTGATGGGACAGCGTGCGATAAAACACAAAATAATTTGATGATGTGTCGACGCATTTGGGGGAGCCAGGTGAGGCAAGGGTTCATATCGTAGGAAAAAGAGGGGTCAGTTGCGCGTCGGGCAGCGGCGCACCCCAGCATTGGGGTAGTGTGCCGTGAGTCAGCAGGGTGGGCAAAAAGTGGAGGTCGGGAGCCAAGCGGCAAGGGGTAGAAAACCCCTTCCCAAGGCCCAAAGAAAGTGGCAAAGGGGTTCAGCGAGGCAAGCGGCGGTAGTGTCCTCAGTGCGGGGTTGGGGTAAAATCAGCTACTCCGCGGTGGGGCGTTCTTTGAAAGACACCGAGGAGCCGAATATGGGTATTGTAGAATCTTGGGCAGAAAGTGAAGCGTGGCCAGGGGTAAATTGGGCACCCCGGCCCGCGCCAAACATGAGCGTCCCCAAACCGTGGCTGGGAGAAAGTGGCCCCGATGTGGTGGCCCTCCCCCCGCAGCGGGCCGTGGCATGCATGCCATTACAGCAGTAAGGCTCCACCACCTCTGCAAAAAGGGGAGCGTTTCTCTTTGAATATCCCGGTCCGATGCTCCTGCTCCCGCTACTCATGCGCCAGCAGTCTTTCAGGAGGCGTTGCAAAGAAAAGGTATGGTCCAACCATCTAAGGGCAGCAGTGCCCTGCTCTGCCCAAGTTGTTGGAAATGCAGTCCCTCCTTTAAAAGGGTGGATCGGCCCCTTTCAGAGAATAATGGCTTGTGCCGACCCAAGATGGAGGTTCCAAAGCCGTAATTTTTTTCCCCAAAAAAGGCGTACCAGCCTTCAAAATATGTAGAACAAAAAAGTGGGCCAGCCCTTGGCTTATCGGTTTTCCAAGGTGCACGGCAGCCGGACGTCTGGAGCTTAACTCGGTCAAGGCCAGGGACTGCCTTTACGGCCCCTTGGGGTGAATGTGCTTTCCCCCTGGACACCAACAACTTGGACAGGAGACCCCGCTTTTCCTCCCGTTGTCAAACTGCCGCTCCTCCGCCAACGCCCGCCTCCTCCCCCTCCACCACCCCCATCTCAGCCTCCAAAAAGTACTGCTCCATCTCCCAATGTGTAGGGCACAGCGGTGTCACGGTTTTAATGGCTTCCCCCGCGAACGAAGTCCCCAAAGGGGAAAAAAACTGCCCCGCGTATGGCAAGAAATCATTTGTGGTTTCCCCCCCAATGAAAATGGAAACCATGGTGAGGGAAAATGGGGGGAAACTGGTGTCGCGCTGCACGAGGGGGGATGGCCCATGCGCCTGCATGGGCTGTGTTAAATTGGTTGAAAAAAGGGTTCCTGAAGTCTTCCCCGATTTTGAAATTCTGAAAAGGGCCAGGAAACTGTGCATGCATTTTCATCCATTCCTAAAAACCCGGGAACCCCTTCCTCGAATTGCAGCGGCAGAACGGCCCCCCCCAACAATTGATAGCGATTTTTCCCCCCATTGGAATTTTTCCGCCTGCAGTGTTGGACCGACTGTATGAACAGAGAAAAGGCCATTAACGATTTTTTGATGATCCAGGCGGGAAAGGGGTACCCCCTGTGTAACTTTGTGTCAGCCGTGGCAGTCTGCGTGCACCCGCCCTTTGTTGAGGCCATTCGAGGAGGCCAGTTATTTGTCGTCGCCAGGATAGGGTGAATAAAATCATTCCCTGCTTATGTCCCGGAACAGATGCTGAAAAATCTTTTCTGGGCAGGGACGGAGATTTTGGCAATACATTCCCCGGCCACATGAGTTGGTGGGGCTGAAATGGGGGAGGAGGAGGAATTGGAGCAGAGTTGTTGGGGAAATGAAAGGATTTTCTACCCCGGTGACAAAGAGGGGGGCAGGAGCAGTGGGGAGGTTTTTTAATGAAAACCAAAAACCCGCAACACGGGAATTTACAGTGGAGATGGAGGAGGGAGCCCCCCGGGTCACTTGTGCAGATGGGCCCCGCATGCTGATTTTTCTGGCTGGCAGTTCGAATAGTCGCATCCGGCAGAGGGGTGATTTGGCCTCTACCCCATTGGCCCTAATAGGTCAAAAGGGGGGCCTTTTTTCCCCCTATGAGGGGGACAAACTCAAATACTATGGGGAAAAACTGATCGCTGGCCCCTGCCTATGTGCGGCATGTCCCTCTCTGAAAGGTTGACGGGGGGTTCCTCAGCGCTCCGATTACTGCCGCGGTGTGGGGGAAAAGGTGGGGGAGTTGGAGCAGTACCCGCTCTAGCGCAACCTAAGTCTGGGGTCACTGATGGCAGCTTCCTTCACCGCCCTTGTGAGGGGGTAGTGAGCCGCAGCAGAGGACCCGGAGCAGTCCCTGACCAAAGGTGGTGGCCTACTTGGACAGCACTTGCACCCATTGAAGTCCGTGGACTACTGGCAGCCAAAATGGATGTGTGGCCGCAACTTCCGAGTTTGCAGTGGAAAAAGCTTTTTTCCCCCCCCCCCCCCCCCCCCCCTTTTTGGGTGGGATAGAGGGGTGTTCTGTGCGCGGGGGCCCTGTTACCCCAAGGGGAAAAACCCCCTTGTCCACGGGAAATGTGGAACGACTGACCTTTGTGAAAGATAATTTAGGCGTGGACGGCAGGATTTCCCCAAAACCCCAAAGCCTTAGGGTCAGACTACATCAGCCCTGACGCTCACCCAAATGTGGAAATGAGTTGGGTTAAAAATACCTGCCTCAGCCAGTATTTGATGCCGCCCCCCGCTATGCCAAAACATTGCTGAAATTTCTATCTGCCACCAACCCTTTTTACCAGGGTGGTTTTGCCACCCCCTCCAAAACCCCTGTCATTGTGCATCTATGCCTATGTGTGTGCTGTTTCTGGTGCCCTGACTCCAACTTGTCATTGTGCCACTCTCTGACCTCATGCTGTTCTCCTGCCCCCTGTACCCCCACTCTTCATTGTGCCACTCTGTGGCTACTCCCGTTTTTGCCACCCCAGAATGTCATTGTGCCATTTTCTGACCTTCATGCTGCTGCCACCCTTACCTCCACTCTCTGTCATTGTCCACTCTGTGGCCTACTATGTTTTGCCCCCTCCAGAAAGTCATTGTGCACTGCCTGACCCCTTTTGCTGCTGCCATGACCCCCACACTGGTATTTTTGCCCCCGTTGACCTCATGTGCACCCCCCCCCCCCCCCCATTTCCCCTCTTTACTTGTTTTTTTACCAAATTATTTTTCTTTCCCTCTGCTGGGGTGCCCCCACACTGTGTCATTGTGCCCTCGTGGCCCCATTTTTTTTTTTTGCCCCTCCAGAAAGTCATTTGCCCCCTTCCTGCCTTGCTGCTCTCCCTGCCCTCCAACCCGTGTCATTGTGCCCCTTGGGCCTACTTGTTTTTGCCCCTCCGAATTTTCATTGTGCCACTGTCTGCCTCATATGCTGTGCCGTGCCTCAAACTGTGTCATTGTGCAACCTGGGCCTACTCCTGTTTTTGCCCCTCCAGAATGATTGTGCCACTGTTGACCCCATGCTGCTGCTGTCGTGCCATCCCCGTGTTAAAATTTTGCCACTCGTGGTTTTCTTTTTGCCACCTCCCGAAAGTATTGGCCACTGTCTGACCTCATGCTGTGTGGCTGCGCCGTACCTCCCCCACGTGTCATTGTGCCACTCTCTGACCTCATGTGTGCTGCCTGACCTCCACTCTCTGTCATTGTGAAAATCTGTGGTTATAGTTTGCACCTCCGAATTCATTGTGCCTCTGCCTCTGCTGCTGCTGCCGTGCCCTCCCACTTGTCATTGTGCCCTCTTTTGCCTAATTTTTGTTTTGCCACCTCCGAATGTCATTGTGCCCCTGTCGACTCTGCTGCTGTGTGACTCTGCCGTGAACTCCAACTGTGTCATTTGGGCCACTCTGTGACCTATGCTGCTGCTGCCGTGACCTCCCCTCTTTGTAATTTGGCCCCCTTGTGGCCCTTATATTTTTTGCCCCCTCCAGAATGTCATTGTGCCCCTGCCCACCCCCATGTGTGTGCCGTGCCCTCCCACATGTCATTGTCCACTTTGGTCCTATTGTTTTTGCCACCTCCAGAAAGTCATTGTGCCTGTCTACCTCATGTGCTCTGCCGTGCCTCCACATTGTGTCATTTGCCCTGTCTGACCTCTGCTTCTGCTGGTACCCCACCTGTGTCATTGTGCCACTCTGGGCTATCTGTTTTTGCCAACTTTAAAAAATGTATTGTGCCTCTGCCTGACCTCATGTGCTGTGCCGTGCCCTCCCCACGGTCATTTTACCACTCTGTGGCCTACTCCTGTTTTTTTCCCCCTCCGAATGTCATTGGGCCCTGTCTGACTCATGATGTGCTGTGGTGTGCCTAACCTCCACACTGTGTCATTGTGCCATCGGGGGCTATTACTGTTTTCCACCCCAAAAGTATTGTGCCACTGTCTGACCCCCATGCTGTGCTGGGTGCCCTTCCAACAAAATGTGTCATTGGCACTCTTGGGGCCCGTACTCCCGTTTTTTCCACCTCAGTTTTTGTGCCCCTGTCTGACCATTCTGCTGTTGGGCTGCTGCCGTAACTCCACCTTGTCACTAAAGTTTCCTTTGAGCTCAGCTTGTTTTTTTAAAACTTTCTCTGGCATGACTTTATCAGGCAACCCGCTTCAGTTTTTTGGTCAGTTTTCCCCTTTTTTGTGCCCCAGGGAATTTTTAATGAAGGATTTTTAAGGCCGGCGGCAGTCATTGCGTGTCTTAATAAAAACCCAAAATTGTATGAAGACAAACCAAACTCCCCCTGCATATTTAAGCAGCCAACTTCTAAGCACCCTGCAGGTCTGTGCGCCGGAAATAGTGTTTTTTTAAAGGATTCTCCGAGTAATTCGGACGATTTATTTTTTTCGGGAAATTTTGGCGAAGTACCGAAACCCATTTTTGAGAAATTCGCCCATCTCTAGTTACTTCCCCTTCCCAAAAAATTTAATACAAAAGTCATAGTTACTCCATAATGGTACCAATAAAAACTACACTTTGGCCCACAAAACAAGCACTGGCACAAGCAAATTTAAAAATAATGTGTTTGTTTTGAAAAAAAAAAAAAAGTAGTTGAGCATAATGAAAACTATGGGCGACATGTATGAACATCGGCGCTAACAGGCCCGTTCTAAATAGCTTTCAGGCAGTTTAGAATGCGGCAAATGCATGAACCTGTTCTTCTGCAGTTCATACATACAGACAGTCTAGTGCCAATACAACAAGTCTGGCTCAGGCACCACCTTTAACTTGGTCTGGCTGTTCTAACTGTTACGCGCCCAGGTTTGGTGTTAAAGAATCATAAATGTGTCTAATTCTATGAATGTGGTGCGACGCCCCCAGAATGCCTCAAATCTTTGGCGCATTAAAAAGTGTTGCCCTGGTTGTTAGTGCATCATAGTTTGGAATGAAACTATTCATACAGGTCTGCTACAGCTTTTTGATGCCAGATAACTGCCGCAGCCCCGTCCATATAAGTCACCCTATAAGTTTGGTATTACAGGAACTGTACTGACCCATAGAATAAAGTAATCATTTCGTTTATATCGCAGTTAACGCCATAAAAAATAAGCCCCAAAAAGATAGCATTGCATTTTGTTTTGCATTCTATTCCCACAAATATATTTTTTTGGTTTCCCCTTTACTTTAAATGGTGCCTTTAAATGAATTTAAATTATAAGTCATCCCACACAAAACAAGCCTTTATATGTTAATGAAAAAATTTAAGTTATGGCTCTTGGAAGCTGGAGATGAAGACAATGAACACATGGGCCCTCATTTACTGTCGCTGTCTAAAAGTGAGCTTAGACAGGCAGTCTGATGAATTTGGTGCATGTTTAAAGTGGCTCATGCTGCTTGATAAACTTTAGAATTGTTTTACTTTTAGACCAGTTTTTTTGGCTTACTTTCTATACCAGAATCTTTGCATAATTTGTAGATTTTGCTGCACAGTCACACAGTCACGCCCACTTTTCATGAAGCCACAGCCACCTGACACAGTGTAGAAAGTGTTTTTAGCTCATAATAAATGTGTCTGGGACATGCAGCGGCAAAATTGCACCGCTTTTCTGTTGCAACCACATTATTACATGAGGGCTATAGCTGCCAAAAATCAATATGTTAGGAATGGGTTGTAAAATACATGTTGATTTCAGTACTGTGCTGTTTATATGTCCTGGTGGTGCACTTTTTGTAAAATTTACAGTCTATAAACTGCATTGCTTACATCTCTATTTAAAAAGAACCTGTCACATAGATTATGCCCCCCTTGCTGAGAACAGCACAAGGTAGTGTCAGACATGCTGTTTCCAGCACTGTGTCCCTTATTCTGTAAAATGCTGTAGTTTTCATGTATTTAATGCTCAAATCTGCAGTTGTCAGCCGGAAAAGTCATTTGAAGAGTCCTTCAGAGTGTCAGTTTTTTTCAAACC
>JAODAL010033579.1:0-45390 GCA_025379985.1 Phyllomedusa bahiana | reverse complement strand
AAATTTCCCCGGGAAAACTAGCGGAAACTTTTGCGCCCGACTTGGCGGAATCATACATGTCGCCCTTTTTTTTTTTTCCCAAAAAACTTTTTTGAACCCTTCATTTCCCCTTCCTTTTTTAGTAGCTAAATGTTTTCCCTTTTCAGCTGGGCAAGATGGATGGCACTGTGCCAAAAAAAGACGTAGCTCTGCTCTATAGATATATAAACAGTCGTACACCAAGACTTGCGCCAGGCATGGCACTTTTGTATGCCTAAAAAGATTGATATGAAATAAAGGAAATCCCATGTCCCAAAATTTTTGAGCCCTTATATGAAAGTTTAAATACATCCCTTTCACATTCTCCCTTTCTCTTTATCAATTTGGCCCAATTTTCATACATTTCGCCCCCCCTCCATGTCTACTTTTTCCCCCATTCACCCTGGTATCTTTTTTCCTTCCCTTTTTCTTGCACAACTCTCCTGATCGACCCATACACTGTGAGGGACATATATTACACCTGTCTAGATCTAAGACTTTCTTTGTTGCCCATAGTTATCAATCAAAGCTACCCTTTCATTTTTCCAGAGAAACCTATTTTGGTCACAAAGGGGCTCTGTTTGGGTTGGGTAGGGGCTCTAAAGGGTCGCTATGACTCTAATTAGTTGCTAGGGGCTCTGTTTGGGTTAAACTATAAAACTCTGATTTTTTTCAAATAGCCTGTTTGGGTCGAATGAGCTCTGAATGGTTGCATGGCTCTGATTAGTTGGTGGGTTTGTTTGGTTGCAAATGAGCTCTGTTTGGGTTTTTGCTTTTGGACCTCTGATTGTTTTGGCTTTGAGCTCTGATTGGTTTGCTTTGGGGCAACAAAAAAAGTCTTACACCTAACTTTTTTTCAACAGGGGCCCTTTTTCAGTCTCTTTGGGGCCCAGAAACACTTTTTCCCTGTGTTTCTTACACTCCCCTTCAACAGGGGAACCTGACAAATTCTTCCACTTGTTCTGGGTTTCTATATCTCCTCCTCTATCTTGATGAAGGCTGAAACCATCTACTGTTCACAGGGTGAAGTTGAGGGTCCAATAGTACACTACCATTGGCATCCAGTTATGTCGGCAAGGTCAGACATTTATGCCACTTGCACATATTGTCTGTTTGTCAGGAGGTGGATCCATTGACTAAGCCGCAAGTTTTGATGTAGAAACATTCCAAGGAGTTGAGTCTAAGAAGTCCTTCTTGGCCCCTTTTCCCCTTTTTTAGCCGGGGACGAAAGCTTTGGGGATGGTGAGTACCGGAAAAGGGGTAGTTGGGGCACAAAAGCAGGTCACAAGCAAAAAAACAAGGTTAAAAAAATGTTTGTTTTTTGGCAGGGTTTTAGACAGAAAAAAAAAAGAAAGGCAGAGGACAAAAGGGGAAGGGCAGGGAAAAAAGGGTTTAGGGGTTTTAACCCAAAAAAAACACACTGGGGTTAGCACCCGAAAATAGTAAGGGACACCAACCCAAATGGGCAACAAGTTGAGAAGAGGGCCCCTTTTTTTGTTAGGTGGCAGGGAAATAAGGGGCCCCAAGTATAAGCTGTTTAAAGGGTTTTAAAAATCCCAAATTTTTTTTCCCATAGGTTTTTTGACCTTAAAAAAGTTTCATAATGTGGCCAAAAACTGGGAAAGGGTTGGTGTGGCAGGCCCTTTAAATCAAAGGGGCCCCGAGAGCATTAGGCCCCCCTATGGAGGAAAACCCCCTGATTGGGAAAGTGGATTGTAAGGGTGTTCAAGACGCAACACTGTGCGAATGCAAGAAGAGCAAGCGTGAACGCAGTGGAGGGAATGCGCCACAGCTTTGAGACAACCCTAAAAGATCAACCAAGTGGCCAGAGTGATGATAGCATGTAAAGCACATGTCCAGTGATGAGCTGCATTGGTCAAATGGATGCATTTGATGTCATGGCCTGCAGAACATCTGTTACGGATGTGGTAGTGGTCCCTGGGACCACCACTAGCCTATGATGTTGCCCACGCAGGGAACGGTAGTCTAAGTAGTCCGGTTTTTTTCACCAGAGCCCGCCGCCAAAGCGGGATGTACTGCTGCGGCGGATTGCTACCAGTCGCTACCCCTGACTGACTTGCTTGCGGGGAAGCCGTAGGTGTTGCTTGGTACAAAATCGTGAAGCAGGCTCGTAGTCGGGACAGCAGAAGGTCAGGACAGAGCGGGCAAAGGTCGTGTCAAGGGGACGAGGGCAGAAGGGGACGGTAACCCAGTAAACGGACAAGACTCCTTAGGAGCGCTTTCCCTCTCCAGCACAAGGCACATCAGTACGCAAAGGTGCTCGGGGGAAGAGGCAGGGTAAAATAGGGACAGTGCCCGTGAAAACCAATCACCGGCGCACTGTCCCCTGAAATTTTCCCGTCAGTGCCGCGCCGCCGCACTAAGGGCGCCGCGTGCACCCGACGGCAGCATGAGCGCGCGCCAGGACCGGGACGCAGGGATCGTGGCCGGTGATAAGTGTTCCCCGTGACACGCCGGGGTGTCCGGCGCCGAGCCATCGGGCCGCGGCACCGCCGCAGCAGGAGGTCATGCTGCTGTGCGGGTGTGCCTGCGACCGAACACGAGGGTCGCAGGGACACCCGTAACAGGTGCCCCACCCCTTAGACCGCTCCCCTCTTTCTGGTCCGCATAAACTAGACAAGTAGACCCCTATCCTGGATTTTGACCATCCGGCTGCCCACGACTGTTCCTCTGGCCCAAACCCCTTCAGTCCACCAAAAAAAATCGTCAACCCCCGAACCGTCTTAGTTGACAAAATCTCTATGACAGCAAAAATATAGGTGGAATCATCTACGGGAGACGGGGGAACCACGGACCTATAGAAGCGGTTATGGTGGACCGTCTTCATAGATGAGACATGGAAGGAGTTTGGATTGCGCATGGCGGAGGAGCCGGACTTGTAGGCCACAGATCAGCGCCTCAGGACTCAAAGGACCTAAAAAACGGGGACCCAGCTTGTAGCTGGGGATTTTAAAACGAACAAATATTTGGGCAGACAGCCACACCTTATCCCCCGGGACAATGGACGGAGGGGTCTTCTTTTTTTGTCCCTGGGGTCTTCAACGGGCCGAGGCCTGAACAGGACTCGGCGCGTTTTCCCCCCCCCCCCCCCCCTCCCCTTTTTTCCCCTCCAGACGAGTGGGATAGGTTCGCGACCAGACTGTCCACACAGGGACATCGAGGAGGCAGAGTGCATGGAAGGTAGGCCGGGAGCCGACCAAAGACAATGGAGAAGGGGGATTGCCCCACACGGAATCAGAGTTCCAGAGATTATACAAAATTCCGCCCAAGGTAGTAGACTGGGGACCGCTCATCTTGTTTGGCAGGAAGTGCAGTGGCGGAGGATAAGTACCTAGGACCTGATTCACCCTCTCCACGTGCCCTTCGGCTTGGCGTGGGTGGTACGCTGAGGAGAAGTTCCGTCCACTTGCAGTAAGCGAGCAGAGGCCTCGCCAAAATCTCGAACGAACTGTCCTCCCCGGTCCGAGACAATGAGTAAGGGGAGCCCATGCAGACGGAAAATGTGATCAAGAAAAAATATTGGCCGAGCCGAGGCGCAGAGGAAGGCCCGGCACGGGAACAAAATGAGCCCATCTTGAAAACGGTCAGTGGACTACCCAAATGACCGTAATACCTTCAGAGCGGCGGTAAGTCCAGTTATGAAGTCCATGGCCCCAATATGGGCTCCAAGTACAGCTGGCACCGGCAGGAGGTGTGGAGTATGTCCCCCGCAAGGTCTTTGGCGAAAGGGGGTGAATTATGGCGGCACAGGGGTCAGGCCCCCACACACCCTTTACAACGTTAACGGAGACCAGCCACCAGTAGAACTGGAAAATCAACAACAAGACTTCGAAACCCCAGGGTGCCCCGGCAATGCGGAACAAGTGACCCCATTACAGGACCCTCAACCGGAAGCGGCAGGCGCACAAACGTCTTTCCCTGGGGTAACCCCTTGGAGGTTATGGGACCTCAGACATCAGACGCTTCCTGGGGTACAATATGTTGTGGGGCCGCCTCTTCCTCCCCACTAACATGGAGGCACGGGAAAGAGCATCGACCTTGAGGTTCTTTTCCGCGTCGGAAGTGGGATGATTCAGTTGAAGACGGGCAAAGGAACAGGGACCATCTCGCATGACGAGGATCAGACGTTGTGCTGTCGGGAGAATAGAGGATGTGTTTTTTGTGGTCCAGTGAGATATTCACGGGAAGGCGAGCACCCTCCTGGAGGTGCCCATTATCTTCTAGGGCCAGCTTAATGCTAAAAGTTCCCGTGATCCCCCGATGTTATAGTTTCTTCTCTGCTGGTGATACGGTCCTGAAAAGAACCCCAGTCGAGTCTTGTCTTTTGGCCCCTTTTGGTGAGCATGCTCCAGCTCCTATGGAAATAACGAGCCGTCCTACTTCCAGAAGAAGGGTTTTCTCGGTAACTGGCGGGATACAGCCCGGGGGGTGCGGAGGAGAATGCTGCCTTCAGCTGGAAAAGGCTTCCTCGGACGACCGGAGACCCACAAGTTTCGGTTGGGCGATAGTTTTTTTGTAAGAGGCCAGCAATAAGTGCGACCAACGTTGAAAAGTGCGGATAATTGTATCGAGTATGAATTTGCGAAACCCAGGAAACGTTGTTAGCCCCCGCAGCCAACAGGGTCGGGCCACTGAGGACGGCAGAGAGTTTGGTGGGGTCCATCCGCAGACCCTATCAAATTTTGTATCCAGAAACGGGAGGCTGGTCTGGTGAAAAAGGCACTTTTCCAGTTTACATATAATGTTTCGGCGCAGGCGTCTCATGACCTGGCGCACATGCAACCGGTGTGGATCCCAGATCGGTTTAGAAGACCAGGATGGACTCTAAGTAGACTACTACACAGGCATATAGGGAGGTCTCTGGAAAATGTCATTGACAAAGTCCCTGAATACGGCCGGGAGCGTATGCAGTAAGCCGAAGGGCTATTTACCAGATACTCAAAAGTGCCCATCACGAGTATGAAGGCCCGTCGTTCCAACTCGTCGCCGGCCCCGGATCCGGAGGAGATTATACTCTCCCCCGCAAAGTCCAATTTGGAAAAGAACTTGGCCCCCCGGAGACGGTCCAAGTGAGTTCCGTGATTAACGCAGAGGGGTACCGGATCTTGATGTATGATCTTATTTAGACGCACGTAGTCAATGCACGGTCCTCAGGATCCATCTTTCTTCTCCACACGAAGAAAATTCCCGGCCACCCCCGGAGAAGAGATTTTGCGATGAAACCCTTTCGAGTAGATTTTCTTCAACATAGGCCGACATGCCCGAGTTTCGGGTACGGAGAGCGGGAAATACCCTACCGCGGGAGACTGGTCCCGGGTAGCAGGTCTATGGGGCAATCAATATGGCGATGAGGAGGAAAGTGGTCTCAGCTTGCCTCTGTCGAAAAAAACATCTTGGAAGTCCTGATAAGGTTGCGGTCACCAGGATAAGTGGCTTGGGAGAGACTGTGGAGGACTGGGGCGTCCCCCGTCGGGTCCGAACAGACACGAGACTGGCAGTCCGTTCCCCAACGCAGAACTCACCGTCTTCCAATACCAGCAAAGGGCATGACGCAGTATCCAATGGAACCCCAGTAAACAGCCGAGAAGGAATCCGGGGTAACACGAAAGAACGTGAATCCTTTCCCTGTGCAGGCTCCTATTTGTAGGTACCTCTGGGTTCGTCCGGTAGTGGATGGCGTACGCTTAATAGTTTCACCACTGACGGAAGGAGATGGACAAGGTTGGTCTAGGGGACCACCGAGAGGACATACAGTGTCACCAACGCAGCATCCAACAAGCTCCCAGCCGATCCGAATCCAGGAAGGCCACACTCGAACGAGATTCCGGATAGGACGTAACCTACTGCAGCATGAGTTCGTGGAGAGGGATTACACACACCTAGGGACCCTCTCCCACGAATCCTAAGGGAGCCGTGCCGTTTCCTGACATATGCCGAAGAAATTGAGCACCCCCTACGACGTGTTCGGGGCTGCCGCAGTAGAGACACAACCTCTCCACAAGGCCGTCGGGCAAGCTCTTGCGGAGACAGGCGGGTACCTGTCCACTTGCATGTCCTCTCCAAGGCCTGGCTGGGAGGGAGGCAGCGGAGGACGCTGAAACACTGGTCGCAAGACGGGGTTAGCCGACGGGTTGATCTGGCTCGACGTTCCGGGCGGAGCTCCTCCGTCTCTCGAGAAACGGATTGTCTTTGCTGTTTGCCGAGAAGGATGAGGCTCACTTAATGACGATCGGAGAGGCCCGGGTGCGAGGGCATCCTTGATCTGCCGAGGGAGAGGCCCTCTTGGAACGTGGCCGCACAACGCAGCATCATACCACGCCAATTCAGAGGCTAAGTCGAAAGTGCACGGTGCGTTAGTCGCCAACTAGGAGTATCCCTGCGGTAGTTTAATAAGAGCGGTTTACAGCAGACGAGGCTCGGGCAGGCGCCTCGACAGACTCCGCGAACTCCTGCAAGAATGTCGCCAGATCTCCAGTGATAGGATTCGCCTCGGGTCCCAAAGTGGCGTCGCCCAGGCCAGGCTTTTTCCGGATAGGAGACTGAACCACGCAGCCACCTTGGACCCTATTCGGACGGGAACTGACAGCCATAAGTTCCGACGAGAGGGCACACGGGTGAATGAACCCCCTGCAGGCTAGAGTCCCCCTCAAACTTCGTCGGCATGACAAGGCGAGTGAGGGCAGCTGGATGTCCCCTGGAACACGGCTGCTGCTGAGCCACGGCCGCCGTTTGCTGCTGCTGAGTGTGCCAGAGCTGCTGCATCATAGTAGTCAGTTTGGTTCTGCTGTTGCGCTTGCTGCGCGAACTGCTTAGATTGGCTGAGCTACGGTGGTAGTGCAGGTCGGAGACGCGCTGGTCAAAAGAAAAAAAGAACAGGCAACCTTGGCGGGATCCATGGCCGAATCAGAACTTGTTTCGGATGTGGTAGTGGAGATCCACATGACCACCACAAGGCGATGATGTTAGCCCACGCCAGGGGAACGGAGTCTAAGGTAGGTCCGAGGTTTTCACAGAGCCTGCCCAAGGACTCTTGCGGCGGCGGATTGCTACCAGGTCGCTACCCCCTTACGATTACTTGGCTTTGCGGTGGCAGCCGAGGGAGTTGCGTGGTACAAATCGTGAAGCAGGCTCGTAGACGTGACAGGCAGAAGGACAGGACAGGCAGCAAAGGTTTTGGTTGGGTCAAGGGACGAGGCAAAGGTACGTTACACAGTTAAACGGAACAAGACTGCTTATGACCGCATCCTCTCCAGCACAAGGCACGGATCGATTGCGGCAAAGGTGCTGGGAAGAGGCAGGCAAAATAGGGACCGTGCCCGGTGAAACCAATCACCGCGCTCTGTCCCTTTAAATTTCCCGGCAGTGCCTGCGCGCTTGCACTAGAGGGGCGCGCGTGCACCCGGCCGCAGCATGAGCGCGCGCCAGGACGGAGACCAGGATCGTGGACGGGTAAGTGTCCCCGGAACACCGCCGGTGTGTCCGCTGGCCCGAGCATCGGCCGCTGCACCGGCCCGCAGCCGGATGCTGGCGGAGTTGCGGTGTGGTTCCTGCGAACCCGACAGGAGGGTCCTGGCCAGCCCGTAACAACATCACTGGTGGGGCAAAGCAGGATTTGACAGATGTGTAATTTTTTGCATTTCCTACAGATACTTTACATTCTTTAAAGTTTTGAAAAACCCCTTAAAGTACAGTACTATTGTTAATAAAGTGATTTAATGCAATCAACTCATTATTAAGGTCTAAAATACAATTACATACGAAAAAATCCATGTAAAAAAGCTAATCAATACATCTGTTCTCAAAAATGGCATGCCACTCACCTTGTGTCCTCGAAAGTCATCTCAGTTAATACTGGCAAGAAAGCCCAAAGCTCCATCTCCGTGGCAGACATCTAAGACCCTTTCATTTCAGCCTCTGTTCCTGTTACTTCAGTCATTTGTCCCTTAACGACAAAACAGCTTAATTATAGCTTAAGTAATGCTGCACCAAGTGCTCTCCCCACGTCTGCTCCTGCACTGATGTAGTTATCTTTGTCCTTTGTGATTATACCGACTGAAAAAATTGCAGTGAATTTTATTTTGGCTTTAACCTGAACTGTATCTGAGCAATTACGGTGAAGATGCTAGAGTCTCTATTAAGCCCAATCAGTACTAACAAGCTTTTGAATTTTCTTCATCAGTGTCACTCTGGGAATGGTTTCAACATCATTTTAATTAAGTTTCTTTTAGAGTAATTCTATCATAGAAAAACAATGCAATTATAAATTATTTTCCAACGTCATAGGCTAACCGTTCCTACTCCTCCGTGTCATACCTGTTAATTGTGGGCATCTCTATTGTTTGTCGTTGAATACATTTTTTATGTTCCTTTTAGAGAGCGTAATTGATTTTGTAACAGATGGAGGCAATAGGGTTTTCATAAATGGTTATCTCATATCTATTCACTCGTGTTGTTTAAATATAGTGTTGCTTGAATTTATTTTGTTTTTTGGTTGGGGGGGGGGGGTTCCGTTGAGAACAGTTCAGCCAAATTTGTAAAAGAAACATTCAGGATCATGATGTCCCAAACCTAAGTCCTGTCAATGTCTATGAGGGAAAATTCTGCATGTGTCATCTGGTCTCTAAAAAGCACCTGCATCAGCCAAATGACTCGTAATTTTCCAGTACCATAACCCCACACAACTGTGCCACGATCTAGACCATCCAAATTGTACAGGAACATCACCACACAACTGTGCCACCATCTAGACCATCCAAATTGTACAGGAACATCACCACACAACTGTGCCACCATCTAGACCATCCAAATTGTACAGGAACATCACCACACAACTGTGCCACCATCTAGACCATCCACATTGTACAGGAACATCACCACACAACTGTGCCCACACTCTATGATCCCTCCACAATTGTACAGGAACATCACCACACAACTGTGCCACCATCTAGACCATCCAAATTGTACAGGAACATCACCACACAACTGTGCCAGCATCTAGACCACCATCTGAACATCTGCTGGACCAGATTTAGATCAACATTGGATTCTATGATACTTTAACATAAATCTAGTACAGTAGAACCATGGGAGGTCTAGTTTTTTTTGTCAATACACAGGGTGCATCCACACGGCAGATTAAAATACCATCCGGATTCTGAATTATTTTGGTCTCATCAGACCACAGGACATAGTTTCAATAGTCCGTGTGAACATACCCTTAGCTAGTGCTTGTCTTATATCAAACCTGTTTTTCGCGGCTTTTTTTGTGGCCAATATCTATTAAAGAAGGATTTTTTCTGGAACGACAGCCATGCAGAAACATTTGATACATTGTTTGGTATATGATCTGAGTACTGACAGTCTGGCTTCCCCACCTCTGTAACCTCAGAAGCTGAAAGAACTTCTATGTCTATTTGCACCATTTTTTTTATTAGCACCATATATTTATTTATTCATTTATTTTCTTTGAACCTTATACAACCTATTGTTTCTCATTTCTGCACAGAAAATAATTGATCCTTTCTATGTGTTTATTTCCCATTTACATAGCATTTTATTGCATGAATTAAATGGCATTCTTGAACACTGTATACATGATAGAGAAGTCCTCTTGACAGTAAATAGCACTGGATCAGCTAAAACACTGATTAAAGATTGTATAGTAAATAATTATTGACATTCTATATGTTAGGGCATAATTCTTCCTGGCCATTGATCTTCTGAAAATACAATATCTGCTAATACACATGTATGGATGGAGCAGCACACAGCAATACTCTGATGACTATTGATATTGTTGGATTTGCTATTGTACTTGTATTTATGACCGTATTATAGTATCAAGTGATTTAAATGTATAGATCTCCATGAATATGTGGCAAATAATTAGCTACAAATTCATACACCTTTGCTACATGCTTAGGACTGACCACAAAAGACAATTAAAGAGCATTGCCCCCCTACAGAGATTATTACAGGATGCAATCTATCATCATATATAAATTTGTATTTGGAGCATTTTTTCAGCAAAGACTTCAGTTCAGACTGCAAAACAGATCTCCTAGATAAGAGTAGTCTTCTCTATGGTGTAGGAGATCTATAATCTTCACATTTGTGAGACAACCTCTGCCTACCATGTGACACTGATGTCTTCTTATGAGGCTTTAGAGCCCAGGAGCACCTATCACTAATGCACCAGAGGCGTAACTTGAAGCTCCGGGCCCTAGTGCAAAAAGTGAAATGGGCCCCCCAGTTACCATGCACCATTTACAATACTGGTGTCTCCTTATGTGGCAGGAGGGCTTTTGGGCCTCCTCAGGCTCCAGGGCCCGGTAGCGACTGCTACTTCTGCACCCCCCTATAACTACGCCCCTGCTCTGCACCCCTTATAACTATTCTCCCAACTGCATAGGTTTTAGGCTTGGAGCCTAAAGGAGTTTAAATGGTCCTTTTGCCTCATATGAGAAAACCAGTAAATGTTGTGTGATAATTAAAGGGGTACTCCCAACTCATTGATTAGCTTTAAACATGTAGCAAAAGGTAAACAAACATTCTTACCAAATTCATGTCTGTTCTCATTTTGATCTATTTCAAAGATGCAGCAAGTTATCTTTCCTTTTTGCTGATGGTTTCCTAATTTACCGACCACTTCTGTGCTCTAGCCACTCAGCGCCCTTCTGATGATAAGACATAGCTGCTAGAGCACAGGGGAGGTGGGTCATCTAGGAAATTATCTGTAAACCGTCAGATTAGACAACCTGCTGTATCTCTGAATTGAAGCAAATTCGTAAGATACATGTGTTTGGTAAGAATAACTTTGACTAAAAGTTTAAAGCTAGTCAATGAGATGGGAATATTTTTTGAAGGGCTATCTTTTAGATTGAGGCCAAGACGTTATTCCTGAAGAGACAACCTGCTATTAAATGAAGCCAGAAGGTTATCACTTTTAAAACTCCCTCCCTGTTGCTGTGATAGCAGTATTAATAACATATCTAGTTACAAATGCATAAGTTGGAATAAGTACTAGGTCATCCTGAGCACATAAGGTCCCACTGTGCTTAGGAAGCGTCTTCTAGGTGCACATGTTCTATGCATAGATGCAAAGAAAAAAAGGTATTCCAGCACACTGAATTGGCAGACAATAGTGAATGTGGAAATAAAATCACGTCCTTTATTAAAGCAACTGATAAAGGCAAGTTATGCAAAAAAGAAATAGAGCAAAATGAAAACAGAGTACCTTAGCCTAAAACAGCAGCCTGATGGATGGTGGAAAGTACCGCTAACGCGTTTCAGGCTTGAATATGACGCCCTTAGTCATGACTAAGGGTGCTATGACTAAGGGCGTCGTATTCAAGCCCAAAACGTGTTAGCGGTACTTTCCACCATCCATCAGGCTGCTGTTTTAGGCTAAGGTACTCTGTTTTCATTTTGCTCGATTTATTTTTTGCAGAACTTGCTTTTATCAGTTGCTTTCATAAAGGACGTGATTTTATTTCCACATTCACTATTGTCTGCCAATTCAGTGTGCTGGAATAACTTTTTTTCTTTGCAACTGTTTTCACTGCCAGCTTGCGCAGATTTTCCGTGCACACAGCTGGGATGGAGCTGACTATACATTGTTCTGCTCTATGCATAGACACCTGGAGCTTGCGCTGAGCAACACTTTTTACTTGTAGGGTTCCTGATTCCTTCAGTCACTAAAGAAGGCAGACGTTTTATAAGTAAGCAGCAATGGAGCACTGTGGTGGCCCAAAAGGTCTGCTCCCCACCTACATTCCTACCTAGACTATTCAAGGCTTTGCTCCAGCCACTCAATAAATTCAAGTATACCTCCCTTATTTTCTTATTATTTTCTTTAGCCAATACAGGAGTCCCCACTCCTCTCATTCTCATATAAATACAATTGGCAACATAAATGCTTTAAAACACTCTTTACTTAACAAAACAGGTTAATATACAGTTTTTGCTCCAGCCACCACACTGGGTCCAGTCACCAAACAGTGCCAGGACTTACTCATAGTGCAGACTAGCATCAGGACTTCATTAGGTGACACTGATCACTTAGAGGAGAAAGCACTTGAGTGGTAAGTAAATTATGCTGCCAACCTCAATGTCCCCTTAGAAAATCAGTACCTATTACTTATACCGGTGTGTGTGAAAGTCCAGAGCAGGGGTCCAACCTTTGCAATATAACATCAAAAATTATCCGGACTGGAACGCATTCAAAGACACAATTAATTTCAAAATATTCTCAGCAGTGTCCTTTAATAACTTGGTAAAGCATAACACCAATATAAACTTAGTATCCTCTTTCGTTGGGAACAACTTTATACATCAATTCTCTTAGGGCATGTTAACACGGCGGTTTTGGCCCCGGGTTTTGCCGCGGCCAAAACCTTGTTGATCCTCACCGCAAAATCGCGTCCTCTGATGCGGGTTTGCGGCGCGGGCGCTGGGCTTGGTCTTGGCACGACTGGGTGTGGTTAGGGGCGCGGCTTGTGCCGAGGGTTTGGCCCCATGCAAATTAATAGCAGGGGGCAAACTGCGGCGCGAGCAGCAGCCCAGCCGCGCACCACCCGCGGCGCCACCCGTGGCGACGCCCACGGCAGCACCGTGCGGTCGCTGTGCAGAGCACTCCCTGTCAAGAATTGACAGGAGAGTTCTCCACACGCGCAGGGGTTTGGCCGCGGCCCCAAAGCCACGGCCAAACCCGCGGCGTGTGAATATTGACGCGGTTTCCCACAGGAAACCATGTTAAAACGGGGCGTGGTTTTGGCCGCGGAAACCATGACGGAACCCGTGGCCAAAACCGCGTCCCAATCCACCGTGTGAACAGGACCTTAGAAACAAAAGCCGTAGTTGTTGCCTAAACACAGCTTGTGTAATCACTCTGCCAGCGTCATCCCAGCATTTGGGACCACCCAAACCAGGAGAGGACAAAGTGAGTCTGTATCAGAGATTTATATCCATATGAAGAACGAGGTCAGCTATTGTTTATAAGTTGAATGTATGCCTTCTTGTCACACACTGAGAGAAGCGTTTAAAAGTGCAAGCAAACATTTGAAACCTCAATTTCCCCTAAAATTTTTGGATGCACTCTTGGTAAGCAGTGCATATGACATGACATTTGTACGGGGTATATGTGGAGGTTTACCAGAATTGTGAAGACATTAAGATACTAGGTAGAAGTATTAGACTTATTCTAGTTCTATTCCAATCTCCAATGGAGCTATAGACACCACCATATTGGACCTCTAAGCATCTGAGGTGGAATGTCCCCAATAATATGGTATCCAGTGAAACGGTCTTTATTTCTCCAAGTTTCTGTGTTATACTGAAGTCAGCAGAGCCCCACAGAAGTCAGAAGTCTATTGGTATAATTTAGCTTCATCTCAGTAGTCTGCATAGGTCCTTACAATTTTGAAATATCATTGTAACTATTCTGAAGAACTATGGGTCGCTACTTTTGTCACCTCAAAGTCTCCCATTTTCAAACCTAGACCTAATGAGAGTTTGAGCTATGGTCACTAGTGTTGCATTTCAGATTTGTGTCAAAGTCCAAAATAACCCAAATCCAAGTGGTTCAATTCGAGTTGGTCCAAATAAATTTTTGGCACTTGTTACCACAAAATTGACCATAATTGAAACCACAACCCTACATTGAGGTATGGCTTAGGGTTCTTTGATCACACAGAGCTGTTTCTCTGATGCCACTTCTATATGATTTCATTTCTAGTCCAACATCACATAGGAAACCCAAACATAGTGGTGGACCAGACTTGACATCAGATGGAAGTGGCGTCATATCGTCAGCGCCACAGGAACAGAAGCGCAGAAGAATGTGAATGTTAACCCATTTACAGATGTAGTAAAGCTAAACTTGACTGTTGGTCCGCTATCTCTGACATCATGTCCTCTCTATCTCAAACTAAACCTCACTAAAATTGAACTTTTTCTTGTCCCCCCATCTACCAACCAACCCTCTTCTGCTATTTCTGTCTCAGTATGTGGTACCACCATTACTCCTAGGCAGCAGGCCCACTGTCTTGGGGTTATATTAGATTCTGATCTGTCCTTCACCCCTTATATCCAATCCATTGCCCGCTCCTGTCACCTGCACCTCAAGAACATCTCCAGAATCCATCCTTTTCTCCCTGTGGAAACAACTCAATCTCTTATTACTGTTCTTATTCTCTCGCCTTGACTCCTGTAACTCCCTACTTGTTGGTCTCCCTCTCTGTAAACTCTCCCCTCTCCAATCTGTCCTGAATGCAGCAGCCAGGCTTGTCTTTCTCTACAGCCGGTATACTGATGCCTCTACCCTGTGTCAGTCTCTGCACTGGCTGCATATTCAGTACAGAATACAACATAAACTCATCACTCTCAGCCATAAAGCTCTTCATAGTGCTGCACCCCCTACATCTCCTCTCTCATCTCTATTTGATCAAGGATTAAATGCCTCAGTCATCCGAACCTCCCATGTTTGCCTCCAAAACGTCTAACGTGCTGCACTAGTTCTCTGGAATGTGCTACCCCGTACAATTAGGTTAACTCATAGCACTCAGAGTTGTAAGTGCTCCCTGAGAATACATCTCCTTAGGCAGGCCTACCAAGATCTCTTATTGCTTACTCCCCCCCCCCCCCCCACACCACACTTTCAGTTACACACATTTCTGACACTGCCTGCATTTGGGCACTCCCAGGCACTTATCTGGATACAGGCAAACTGCAACTTACATCGTTCTGACTCACATCTGTCTCCTAGTTACAAACGGAGACTTATGGAGCGTGGCTCAGAGTGCCGACATTACACATTGAGTCACACCCCATAAAAGCGTTGCAGTGTTGCAAGCTTTCCTCTACCCACTGTATCTTCTGGCCGGCATAGTAGCTGTTTTTACCTTACTCGTGCCCACCCGCCATGCACTGGGAACAACAGTTCTCCCTGTGTTCTTCTGTTATGATACTTGGCAGGTCTGTTCTCTTTCTGCTTACTGCTGGCACTTGTAGCTCCGTGTTCCACAAAAGCTAGTAGGTGTGGAACTACAAGTGCCAGCATCCCACAGAAGCACATGACAGACAGAAAGTGAGGTGAAATCTTATAAACAGCAAACCAACTGTAACAAAAGGAGTTACGTGTAATAAATGTACCTGATCCTATTTATATACAAATGCAATTTAAGAACAAACCTACAGTCCCTATCCTGTTAATAGCCTGGGGACTGTCTGTATAGATGTACTGTCTGGCAGGTTCATCCTCTTTTATGTATATTATCGTATATCTATGACACATGACTGGACTATTATGAAAACCAAGCACTTCTCACCAGTCTCGCCCTTGTTCCCACATAGATTATAAGCTCTTGCAAGCAGGGCCTCACACATAGGGAGACATGTATCGATCTAGGTGGATTGAAGTGCATTTTCACATCTATTTTTCAGTGCATAATGCACCTGAATCTATAAAAGTGTTTTTTTGTGTGTTCATAAATGAGTGTAAAGTTCAGCGCTCCTCGTCTGTGTGTTTGGTGCATTACGGAACTTAGGCGCATTAGTAATGCACCAAACATGTATAAAGGCTATCAGGCTGGAAATAAAAGTCATTAGAATAGCATGTCACTGACTAGGAACTATGGGACTGATCTTGCTTGGTGGACCACAGATCCCAGCCAGACCTGTACTGTGCTGGCTCTAGTAAAAAAAAAAAATGTAAACATCAGTGGGTTATTTAATGTAAAATTAGTTTTAGATTCTACTAATTTTAAATACATTTTATAGGAGATGGTTTTTTTGGGGGGACATTATATATTATTTAATTAATTTTATATGATAATATTTTTTATTTCATTTAAATAATTAAATTTAATATATTTTGATAATTATCATAAATTACTTTTTATTATTGCACTGGTGGAAGTTGAGAAATATTGGACATTTTTTTTTCCTAGCAAATCTAGCTCCACTTCGACTAGATGACTATATGAGTTTGAGCAGTAATGCGCCTAGTTTTGCCGAACCCCATTCATAGATGTGTCTATTATTACGAGTGTGGCGCGACGCCCCCAGAACGCCCCCTCATGTTAGGCACATTAAAAAGTGTTGAGTCTTCCGAACAATGCGCCATGCACATTCATTAGGCACATTAGACATCGTAGCCGCTCACTTAGGTGCATTTTACACCAGAAAAGGGAGAAAAACCTGATCATACAGGTCTCCCCTTGTGTATGATCTGTAAGTAGCTTTTTTACTATGTAATGTTTGTTTTTTGTCTATATTTATACCCTCTAAATTGTAAATTACTGTGGAATATGTTGGCACTATATTATTACAGATTATTATTATTAACTTGACAGATAATGCTCCATGATATCACGGTACAGAATGTTATCTCCATTTTTTCAAAGGCTTTTGTGAACAGATAAGAACAAATAGCACAATATGATGATATCACGGTCAAGCTGAATTCTGCTAATACTCAGTTAAAAAAAGAAAAAAAACTGTTAGGCCATGTTCACGCGGCTTAAAATGGGCCGTATTTCGGTCCGTAATTACGTGCCAGAGTGCGCAAATTACGGGCTGAAAACGGCCCAGTCATTACGGTAATCCACAGTTCTCATAGAGAACTATGGATTACGTCTCTTCTCCCTGCTCGGCAAGTATGCCGAGGGGGGAGATGAGTGACATGTGACTTACTAGCGGCTTATACGCGCCGGTGGTAATGATAGTCTATGGGCCGGCGAGGTGCCGGCCCCCCGCTCCCGCCCCGCCCCCGGCCACACGGTGTAATTTCGGGGCGTAATTACGTCCCGCAGTTAAGCCGTGTGAACATAGCCTTAGGGTTAGAGTAAAAAAATTCAAAACTCAAATTTCAAACTCAAATTCATACTCAAATTTTCTCGGTTTGGCCAAACCAGTTTTAAAGGACAGATTGGAGCACCACTAATGGTCACTATATTTCTGGTTAGATCTTATGACTGGTTATGATCTCATTCTAATGCTCCAGTTTTACTATTGAGCTATGAAGCATTTCATGCCTCCCCGTGTTATCCATTTTCTTCTAACCATTCACCACATTCCTCTACAACAAATTGAAAAATTGCGTTGACATTTCAGTAAATAAATGTAAAACCTCTATTTAAGACTTTTTAATATGCACAAAGCGTTGTAATCAGCCGGCATTAAGCAGTGCCACATTTCAGGATGTAAATCCATTTTTTTTCCATCCACAAAATGTTATTACTTTTTTTTTTTTTGGTGCGATTGTACTTTTATGAACTTGCACATGATGTAGCTTTACTGCAGACAGAGGATGCAAATATTCCCCTCGGCAAAGTAAATGTAATTAAATACGGTACTTATGAAGTGGCTAATTAAAAAAAGCTGTTTTGATGATTTCAGATTCATTTTATTAACCTTTATAGTTAAACAGCTGTGAAAAATATTTGCAAGGCGACAAATGACAGTTAAATAAACAAGCAATGGAGGAGATGAAATATAATGCATGATCCAATAGAGCTCATCACCGAGGCTCCGGAATACATCCAAGGAAAGGCCAATATGAGCTCATGCTAGGTTATGCTGATCTCATTTACATATAGGGCCTCGGTGTTAAATAGGTACGCATACAATTACATTAAACCCATTGTAGAGGGAAGATTAAAGCAGGCTTCTACTAATCACATTACACTCATGGTGTTATACAGTATATACAGGGCAGCAGAGCTGTATTTGTCATTTAAAGGAAGAGTTCACCTTCACTCCTTAAGGACCCAGTAATTTTTATCCCCCTTTTTTTATCCCCATATTCTAAAGATGTCTTTTGCACCCCAAAAACAATACATTAGATTTATGGTATGGGCCGCTACAGAAAAACCAAGGTTGACATATATAAATGGCGCTGCGTAATTTTTTTGGGCATATCTGGCACCAAAAACTGATGAAGCCCTATTCTATAGATGAATGAACAGTCATACGCCAAAACTTGCGCCGGCATGGCACTTTTGAATACACCAAGGATATGCTATGCTATGCAAGGCACACCACATGCCAAGTGTATATGGTATCTAAGCTCTCTACACTACGTAGCTGCTGCAATCAGTATGTATAACTCAAGGCATGTAGCTCAAATCTGTCCCGCCACTTCAATTTATGTGGCCCATGAGAGCCAGTGATCAGGGATGGACAATATCTGATGCAAAAGGACCAGCTTTCCACTTTTCTCAGGGGATGCAGCCAGCACAGGGCCGTCTTAACACCATCATGGGCCCCCGGGCAGAGCTGTGCACTGGGCCCCCCAAACACCACAAGCACAGTACGATATTACATCGGTTCAAGGTATCCGTTGGGGTACCATGAGAAAAGGTACTGCAGCAGATACCATACAAACCCATTGGGGATAATAACTATGCTATTAAGTCCCGTAAAATAAGTGTATGCACTGAGAAATAGAGCAGAATGTATCTCACACATGGCTACCTCTGCTCTATTATTTTCCTATGATTCTGTCGCAGTATCTGCCGGGGTACTTCTTTTCACGATACCCTGACAGGTACCTCAGGCATATACAATATCGTATTTTGAACCCACCCTTACAGAAACAATTATTGAAAGCAAACTCATAACAGTTCCATGTGGACAGCCATCTTAAAGGGGTTCTCAATACAAGGATTGCTGCTTTTTAGGTTAAAGATCTTGCAAAAATAAGTCACTTTGCAATATGTTTCCATTAACAGTGTCCTACCTATTCCTAGATATCCCCTCTTGTATGGGCTGCATCAGCTCCTCAGGTCACTATAGCTACAGACCTGTTTGATCTCTCCTGATAGGCTGCCAGCACTGGCTGCTATAGCTACAGACCTGGCTTCTACTGCAGCCTAGTGGAAGCCAGTAAACGCCCCTGAATTCAACATGAAACCAAGAAAACAGGACTGAGGTGAGAGGAATCAATGTAGTGAGACAACGCCTTTAAGCCCCAGGCCACCCGACCATTCATATAAAATACTTATGTATAATTTGTCTTTTTTTAATCTAGACTTTGAAAACTCTTTATATTTGAAATTGTGTGTTTTGTCATGTATAACGGTGCTATCCTGTCTTCTCTTTACCTCTTGTTTTTGGTGGTCGTCATTTCTGAAGTCCCTGATTGGGTTCAACAATCAAGGTGCCATTGTCCTGACTTCACCACTCCAAGCCATTTACTTTAAAGTGGTGAAGTCAGACAATGGCACCTTGACTGCTGAACCCAATCAGGGACTTCAGAAATGACGACCACCAAAAACAAGAGATAAAAAGACCACTATAAATACATATATTATATGAGTGGCTGTGTGTCCTGGGGGCTTAGCTTGGCCAAACACATGAAATTGTTATGTTAGCAAAGAGTAGAGGAAATGGATTGGCACTAGCCCGCAATCAAAATATACAGTCCATTGAAAGCAATCCGCAGAGGTATATATAGATGAACGGAGGTGCAATGCTATTAAACAGAAAGTTCCAATCCAATGCACAATAGAAGAATGTAGCTGCACTCACCGAATCCTTTTTCTATGAATTTTATTCAATGCTTTAAAACATCACGTGGGCAAACGAACAGTGGAACAGGGAGAGAGGCACCGTCACAGCCGACGGCCGTTTCACGTCATCAGACGCTTCCTCAAGGCATACAGGGCGCATGCGTTACACGCATTTAAACCCCCGATGTCTTATCCAATCTAAATTAATGACATCATAAAAAGAAAACACACATACATACATTTAAAAAACAATCAATGGTTACATTACAACTTTAGATTGAAAACACTTACTACCCTACCTTAGCAGCACACTCATAAGAATGAAGATAAATCATTTTTATCGTTTAACCCTAATGGTCCCATGGCCTCCGTACGCAGAATCCACCTAGATTCCAGCTGTAGCAATTGTGTATGCCTATCTTTGTTATTGCTACCTGAGAGGACTCTCTGAAGACCCACAAACGAGATCTGTGAAGTATCATTATCATGTACAAGACGCATGTGTGCAATGAAGCGTGGAGCACCCTTTCCTGTTTTCAAGGAGTATAAATGTTCTCTGATACGTTTAAACAGAGGACTTATAGTTTTACCTCTATATGGACAAACAATATTACATGAAGGAGGCGTATCGTCAATTGAGTGAAACCTTGACATATAAAAAATTATAGAAAGACCCAACTGAACATTTCAAAGGTCAATTACAATCGTTATTACAAACAGGTATACGTATCCAATTTCTTTCGCAGAAATTGGCTGAGAGATTGTTTCCTCGTACGCCAGCAAAACCTAACTGGTATTTTTTACCAAAAGTTCACAAATCACTGATAGATCCCCCTGGGCGTCCAATTGTGGCGGGGATAGGCTCAATTTCTGAGCCTGTTTCTCAATACTTGGACTGGTTATTAAGACCACTTCTAGATATGGTTCCTTCATTTCTATTGGACACTAAGTCACTACTGCAGACATTGGATACAATACATTGGTGAGCTTTTGTGATTTGTGTTAACCCATAATGCCTTTTGTTTTAATGAGGAATGGTTTTTGCAATGTACTGGAACGGCGATGGGACACCAGTCACCCCGGTTTTTTGCAAATTTGTTTTTGGCTTACGGGAGGAGAAATATATCTGCAATTAAAAAATCCTTTTGTGAGGTATAATTGTTAACACGTTTACTCTTTATTAAAACGATAATCCTGGGTTTTTTTGGTCAGGAACAGATGAACAATTTGATGAATTTGTTTTAAAATATTAATATTAATACTGTTTTAATTATGGGAAATTTTCAGCTAACTCTAGGTGGTGATAAAGTGGGATTTTTAGATCTTGAAATACAACTGAATGAAAACTCTCTGATTACCGGGGAAAAAAAACCTATGAAACTAATGCATTTCTTCATAAAAAATATTTTTTTCACCTAGATTTTTTAAAAAATCACTTCCTTTTGGGAAATTTTCTTAGTTTGAATGTAAAAAAGCGGATTATAAAATTAAAAACAGCTGTTGATTGAGGGATAGTTTGGGAAATAGAGATATGAGAACGGGGATATCACGAAGCTTTTTAGGGCACGAATTGTGATAGACAACGTTTTTGATTTAAAAAACGTGAACGGAATGACAAAAATCGGTTTGTATTATGTTTTCAACTAGTGAATTGGGTTATACAAAATGGTTTCATAAAAAAAACTTGTCGCCATTAAAAAGGGGATAAGTTTTGCAGAAAAGGGCCCCAAACCCCTGTGATTTCTTTTAGGAGATGCAAAAACAAAAGGGGTTTTTCTAGTTAGAAGTATTTTTGTAGAGAACGGGGTAAAAATTTTGGTTAAAAATCAAACAGCTCCATTGGTAATCAAATGTGGGAAATGTGCCTTTTGAAAAATTCATGAGAATTGAGTCTCCTTTAAAATTTGGGGCCCAGAATGGCATACAGTACAGGTTTTTATTCCCTGAGATCAATTTCATAGTGTACGCATTATGGTTTTCAGATTGGGTGTTTTTATATAGGAAAACTAACGTCCTCTGTTTAAACTACAAGAACATTTTATATCCTAAAAACAGGAAAGGGTGCTCCACGCTTCATTGCACACATGCGTCTTGTACATGATAATGATACTTCACAGATCTCGTTTGCGGGTCTTCAGAGAGTCCTCTCAGGTAGCAATAACAAAGATAGGCATACACAATTGCTACAGCTGGAATCTAGGTGGATTCTGCGTATGGAGGCCCTGGGACCATTAGGGTTAAACGATAAAAATGATTTATCTTCATTCTTATGAGTGTGCTGCAAAGGTAGGGTAGTAAGTGTTGCAATCTAAACGTTGTAATGTAACCATTGATTTTTTTTAATTGTATGTATGTGTGTTTTCCTGTTTATTATGTCATTTATTAAGATTGACAGACTTCGGGGGTTTAATGCGTGTAACGAATGCGCACTGTATGCCTTGAGGAAGCGTCTGATGACGTGAAACGGCCGTCGGCTGTGACGATGCCTCTCTCCCTGTTCCACTGTTCGTTTGCCCGCGTGATGTTTAAGAAAAAGGATTTGGTGAGTGCAGCTATATTCTTCTATTGTGCATGAAATTGTTATGTTATTGACACTCCTGTAAGTGTGTGTGTATATAAGTCCCCAGATGAGCCAGTGTTCACACAGAACAGATGACTGTCCCCTCTTGTCTCATTTGTTGTTTATTATAAACTTTCCCCTTTCGGCATATATATGATTTATATGCAGTGTGTATATATACATACATAGCTCTACTGTGCTCCGGGAGTGTCCAGGTCTGCTCTGGACGTTGCAGGGAGCTGGACGCTGCACATTCCGGGAGCAAAGTAGAGCTATGTATTTATTTAAGGAGCTTTCAGCGGCTACTCACACTGCTTGCCGCCTTCTCCGTCTCCGCTGTGGTCAGTTTGATGGAGCTCACGGTCCTAACCCCCCCCCCCCCTTCCTGCTAAGCAAGGAGCAGGAGTTGGCGAGGAGGATTGCTGAAGCCCGGCCCCTGCTGTGTCTGACTGCTGCGCCTCTCTGTCTGCGCTGCAAAGAGTAAAGCGTGCAGGCACAGTGCAACAGGGTAGCACGGCAGTCTCTGGGTGTATTCACTGCCACTGGGCAGGGTAGGCAGCTGACCGAGGGGGCCCCCTGAGCTTATGGGGCCCCCGGGCAACCGCCTACCTTGCCCAATGAAAGAGACGGCCCTGAGCCAGCACTTGGGAGAGATGACAATACAAACTTAGGGTGCAGCCAATATCTTGCATATAGAGCTCCAGCACACATTCTATATGGCTCTGTTCAGTAATTAACATGCAGTGGCACAGCAATGACTGCTCTACCCAGGCACACTAGTCACCATGCAAGATAGAAAGCTCAATGCTTAAGAGGTGGAAGGGTCTGGCTTATATATAATCTCAAAGCACATCTTGACTTATTATTGACCAGGTGGTGCCCCATGGTTCTTTGAGGGCAATCATAAAGCTAAAGTGGTCCTCAGCAAAAAAGAGTTTGACACCCCTGATCTAAGGGGTAGAATTGTGTTCACATTGCATTTGTATATGTCAGCAGCAGTGTTGAACTGAAGTTTCTTGAGCCCACCAGAGGAAATAATTTTAAGTGCCAAAAAGAGAAAATTCCTTTATATACCTAAGTATAAGCCAACCCGTATATAAGCCAAGTCACCTACTTTTGCCACAAAAAACAGAAAACTTATTGACTCGAGTATAAGCCTAGGGTGGAAAATGCAGCGGCTACCGGTAAATTTCAAAAATAAAAATGGATGCCAATAAAATTACATAGGCAGTTTAATGTCCCCCATAGGCAGATATAGGCAGGTATAGACGGTTTAATGTCCCCCATAAGCAGGTATAGGCAGGTATATGTCTCCCATAGTCAGGTATAGGCAGTTTAAAGTCCTCCATAGGCAGGTATAGGAAGGATTTTTAAAAAAAAAAAATACAAGTACTCTCCTCTCTCCCCCACTGCTCCTGGGTGCTCCGTCTTCTTGCCGGCACAGAGGGCGTGATGTCATCAGGCCGTGCAGGCAGCGTGATAACACTCACATCGCCTGTGCCAGATACTCTGGAAGGTTGCAAGTCTACTGCGGCCTTTCGGAGTCCTCTGCAGTCCAGTGAGTGCTCCCAGAGGAGTCACATACAGCTGAAGTATCCCTGCTGGGGCCCGGGCCGTGGCAGCGTCTGGACGCCGACAGTGACTTGTGCTGAAAAACTCTGCTTATACTCGGGTATATACAGTATTCTAAGGGACCACCCTCTTTCTATTCAGGATGTGAGCATTGTCTTTCTTGCACATACAGGGGTTAATAAAGATATGAATTAAATAATGTTGGTTATTGTAGATATTTATATTTATAGAATTTTTAGAATAAATGTACAAACATAAGTCCATAGGAGCTTTCAATTCAGTATTACGATATATATCATATCTCTTGATTCTGCCCATGGCACAGAGATGTTTGTAGTGTCACTTCACTGATTGCATAAAGATGTATGGATCTGACTTGTATGATAATATTATTAGAATAGACATCTGATAACACTGCACCACATGAGTTAAACTGGATGTCCCTTGACCAGGTCCACGTATGCACAATATCCAGTGATGGTTATAATCTAGTTAAGTGGTGCACTGTGACAAACAAACAACAGAATCCTGTCTATAATAGTCCATTATAGCAGAAGAAAGTCCGTGACACTCACCATATAAAGCTTTTATCCAAGTAGGGTGTAAAAGCAATATACTAGAGACAAGGGGGATCTTGACAGAGCACAGATTATGCAAAATGGTTGTTGTCTGGTAAGAAGATTCCCTTTCTACTCTGCTGTATCTTATTTTTTAATAAATTGGAGAACATCTTCAGATGGTGAGTGTTGTGGAATTTTTGTGCTATAATACAGGGGTGTGGCTACAGGGGGTGCAGATGTAGCAGATGCTACTGGGCCCTGCAGCCTGAGGGGCCCAAAAAGCCTTCTGCCACATAAGAAAACACCAGTATTGTAAATGGCGCATGGTAACTTTCACTTTTTGCACTAGGGCCCAAGAGCTTGAAGTTATGCCTCTGCTATAATAGATCATCTGACTTGTATGTACAGTTCATGTTGACTTGTATATAATACTAGTTTAATTTTTTGTGTTGAGATGAGTCATTCGATTGCTAACGGGTCTCTTTTTGGTGCTCGTAAATGTTGCAAATGTCTGAGGGTTCCAAAGGAAACATGAATGTGAAAGAACCAACTTCAGTTTTGAGAGTTTGGACATTAAATTAAAACACAGGAACAAAGTGAAAATCCATTTTACAAATACACATTCCAGACGGCTGTAACGAAACATGTCGCTCCATCACCATCATTTAATGGCATTTATAGACTTTAAGAGCTGCCAAAAAAAAAGCAGAGAATGTCACCGTCGACTCTGCTCCTCCGAAGAATCACACATTCTGGAGCCAAAACACAGATTAAATAACAAAGGCGCACAATTCAATGGATCTGCCATCACCTCATCTACGAACCCTGTTTGTGCGTTACGCATTTCTTTATAATGAGAGAAGGCAACATATATTTATATATGTTTAGTTCCTGCACAGCTCTAATTAAAATAAAATGAAACAAGCATATTGTCACTTTCCTATAGCCCAGGAGAGGTAATTAGTTTGGAATGTCAGACAAGCACAAAAATACAAATAATTAAAGAAAAAGACTTTTGTCTGTCGGATGCACAAGTTCAAAAGAATGGAAATAGTGATTTTTGTCTGGGTTAGCGCAGCAGGTATTGGGATGGGTAGGCAATGTCCATGGAGGATATTTCCATAGCATAGAGCGATGCCTAATCAAAACCATCTTGTAAGCTAAAGAAACAATTGAAAATTACTTCAAAACCCAACACAGTAAGAAACTGCTGCTTATTAGATGGTTCTTCAATGGCAGAATGGCCAGGGTTGCAGTGACTTCAGAGCCATAGCTTGAAGTTTCGATCCTCAATGCAAAATCTTTCCCCTACCTATCATGTGCCTTGTGTAAAAGTGGTGTCTTGTTTTGTGGAAGAGGGGTCTCGGCACCTAATTAGGAAACTGGAACTGGGATGAAACTGCTGCCCCTCCATTGTTGCACTGCCACTCCTCTTGGGTTGTTATGCCTCTGTTTATCTTGTAAAGGATTGGTTTGGGGATTTTACAGGTACTATTGGGCAACATTGTCTTGTAGCCAGTGGCACAGCTAAAATATCCTGGTTCTAGATGGCAAAAGGATAATTAAATGATTTTTATTATGAAGGAAACATTTGTATGAACTATCAAGGAACATGGATGTCATTAAAGGCAGGGCTGCCAAAACAGCATTAAAAGCCCATGGTAAAGAGCACTGGGCTCTGCTCAGGCACATGACATTAGACCAAGCCTCATCTCTAACCATGCCCAATGAATAAAGATAACATGTCATTTATTTTCCTCGAAACCCCTACCCCTCTAAAAAAATTGTTTTTTCCAGACTTTTTTGGGCTCTTCAATATATTAAATTGTGCATTATATTGTACCATTGAAAATAGAACTCGCAAGCCTGATATGGCTTTGTTGACAGAAAAGTAAAACCGCTATGGGGCTTGGAAGGCAGGAGGAAAAAAAGAAAAGAAAAGCGAAGAACAGACAATAGGTCAAACATTAAGGGGTTTACCAGTCTTTCTCTATGAATCCTATAGAGGTTACAGAAACAGCCTTGTCATCATGGAATCCCTATTTTCCTAAGCTTGGAGCCTTCATGTTTTGCATATATTAATCTATATATCACTTTGGGCAGAGTTATTCTTTATATTCTGTGTATTATACAACCTCATTTAATCATATATCACTGATAAAACTCAAGAATGAATGAAACTAAGATTGACATCTCAGTCCTCATAACTAGTGTTGAGCGATTTTTATCGACAAAGTTGAAATCGGCAAAGTTTTTATGGTGATCGAAATCTCCAGAAATGCGATAATTAAGGTTAAATCTGTGCATCCCTCTATTAAGATCGCGCCTTTTTCGGCGCTTCTGTAATTTTGGCGGCCAGCCCAAAACAGATTACAGAATAGAGCAGGGGTGACATGTTGTGTCGACGTCATGACTGGGATGTGTATGGTTGCGATTGCTGGAAAAAATCACATGACCTCGTTTTACATAGAACAGCGTTTCCTGTTTTAGCCCAGTGTCTCTCAGCGTCTCATAGGGATAGGACCTGCGCTCGGCCTGTGGCCAAACAGCTCAGCGAAATTAGTCTATTTCTGCACAGAGAAACCTCTACTATTAGCTGTGATCCTTCCAATTTAGTTTTATTTGATATTTTAATTTTTTTATGTAGTTAGCTAGATAATTTTAACGCAGCATCTACCGCTGTAAATTCACGGCGGTGGGAGCGGGGGGGGGGGGCCGCAGGGGAACAAGACAAGCTTATCTATAAAGAACACTGGATAAAGTTCACCAAGACTTAGTGTAGACTTGTAGTGGAATATCTTTTTTTATTAACAGTTTGCTATTGAAATATTCCTGGATATGGGCAGCCTGAACTTATATTGGATAACATCATTTCTAGTAACTGCAGGTCGCGTTGTTAGCTGCAAAACACTTTTATTTATCAGTATACATTTCAGTAGGTGTTCATTTTCAATTTTACCCATTACACCTGTGACTGTTGATATATCCACCTTGCAGTTAAATTTACAATCCAGCAATCTTGTAGTCAGCCACAGGTTGTTTTTTGCCCAAAAATACCGTGTATCGTACGAAAAAAAATCACAGTTAGTGTTTTTTGATTTTTGCGCACCCAGCATTGTTCATTGACGCAGCATCTACGTAAATCTTAAAACAACAATTCTATATTCACCACAGGTGAATTGAAAAGGTGCCAAAAAAAACGTTTATTATATCAAAACATAAAACAGTTTTTATTAACGTTTTTTTTGAAACCACCCCTTTTTTTGCAAAAAAAATCCCCAGCGTTTTTTTCATTGACGCAGCATTTACGTAAATCTTAAAAAAACAATTCTATATTCACCACAGGTGAATTGAAAGGTGGGAAAAAAATATCGTTTATTATTACCAAAACATAACGTTACGTTTTTTGACTTTTGCGCACCCACATTTTTCATTGACCAGCATCTACGTAAATCTTAAAACAGCAATTCTATATCACCACAGGTGAATTGAAAGGTGCAAAAAATATTGTTTATTATACCAAAACATAACAGTTACGTGTTTTTTGACTTTTGCGCACCCAGCATTGTTCATTGACGCAGCATCTACGTAAATCTTAAATCAGCAATTCTATAGTCACCACAGGTGAATTGAAAGGTGCAAAAAATACAGTGTATTATACAAAAACGTAACAGATACAGACATAACAGATTCCTTTTCCCGGCACTTTTGATTCTGGGGGTCAGAAAGGTTTAATGGTCCAGGACAGGTATAGTCAATGTACAGTGAAACTAAAATGGTGTATGAAAGACTCCATTTTGCGGCAATTTTTAAATCTGGTGGTCATGCAGGTTTGGGGCTCATGCTGCGTTCCAGGACAGGGATATCAATGTCCAGTTCAAGTAACATGATGGTTCAAATCATACTGCCTTCTGGCACTTTTTAATTTGTGGGTGATGCAGGTTTAAGGGTCAGGCTGTGGTACAAGACAGGGATAGTAAATGGTCTGTGACTTTTTTTCTGTGACTTTTATAACCTAAGTGTGTTGCCTAAGATGTTGCACGTATCCATTTGACTGTTGTGGATGTTAATTTCAGCTTCTCCAGCCTTGTTTGGGTTTAATAATGAAGGTGTTGTTGCTCTCCCATAGACTTTAATGGTAATCGCTCATAATCGATGCTCACTATCGAAAAACCTTATCGATAGCGGCCGACTATCGACTATCGATCGATCTCGATAGCCAACGCAATCGCTCAACACTACTCATAACTATTAGTTAGAAGAAAAAGGGACCACATATAAAGGTGCACACCTATATAGTTGAACATGTCATCATTTTATTAAAGGGTTTTTTTTCACTACAAGGATTGCTTTTTAAATGAAATATTTTATATTAAAAACAAGTCACTTTGCAATATGTATTCATTAACAGTGTCCTCCCTATTCCTAGATATCCCCTCTTGTATGGGCTGCATCAGCTCCTCAGGTCACTATAGCTACAGACCTGGTCAATCTCACATGATAGGCTGCCAGTGCTGGTCGCTATAGCTACGGACCTGGCTTCTACTGCAGCCCAGTGGACGCCAGTAAACACACCCCTGAATTCAAAATGAAACCAAGAAAAAAGGCTGAGGTAAAATGAATCGATGTAGTGAGACAACCCCTTTAAGATGTAAATTTCTTTGCTGTTTCTTTTCTAGAACGGTTCCTTCTTTTTCACATGTTTAATCATATTTCATTGTTTATGGTCATTACTTTTTTTTGGTATATTATTTTACTTTATAAAATCCAGTTGGTTTCCTGAAGATGTAAGATAAATCTGAACAGGAAAGCAAGATACATGGAGGCAAACATATGTCTATGAGAAAGGGAGTGTGTTCAGCCTGCAATGTGTAAGCTGTCCGTTTGACTCTGTGTATCCTGTTGTCCTGTTTGGATTTATCTAATACCTTCACCAAAGCCACTGGATTATATTTTGAACGCTGGACCTTACATTTTCTGCATTCCTGAATTGAGTTTTTGTGGTTCACACACAGTGCCGTGTGTCCCAAGATTACATGCAGCTAAGCTGGATCTACCATTCACTCTTCCATTATTTTGCTTTATCAATTAACTTTTTGATTGTCTATGTAGATTACTTGATTGCTATAATTTTGGTACGGGTATACCCGTTATTGACATATCTTATTTTGATGCAGGGCTGTGCATTGTTTCTCCTCTATAATGCCTAGTTGGAATTAAATGAGTTTTTTCATTGCAAAGATTAGCTTTCAACATGAAGAGACAGTTAAATGAAGACTTTTTCTAAATATATTGGCCAATAGATTTTACTTCAGTCATGAGACAAGAGCAGTTTTTATGTGCTCTTGAAAGCACACCGATATCTATCATAACCTGAATACAAGCCCATACTATGTTATCTGATTATTTGAGAGAGTAGAGAGCAGGGAGTGTCGTTACCCCATGGACACCCTGAGCATCTACAGAAAACTGGATGCTCAGGGCTGTAAAATACTTTATACTAGAGACAGTTACAGCCTTAGCTCCATTATATCAGGAGAGATGATATAATGCTATAGAAATTGCATTGGAGCTGTACACACAAACATTTTGATAAAGACTGTATATTGGTTTATTGCTCACTAATATATTCCTTCAACTAACTATCCATCATCTTGGTGAACTATCTCTCCATCCATTCATTGCTCCATCCATCAATTCATCCTCCCAATTATCCTTTTTTCTCTGAATATATCTATCCATCATTCTATCCATCCAAAACTTCATCCATCATTCCATCCATCCATTAGTCAATCCATCAATCCATCCTCCCAATCATTCTTTTATCTCTTAACAAATCCATCTATTATTCCACCCATAGATCCATCCATCCTTCCAAACATTATTTGTCTCTCAGTCCATCCATCCATTACTTCATCCATCAATCCATCCATCCTCCAAATAATCATTTTATCTCACAATCCATCCATCCATCCAGCTAGCCAGTCAGCTGCTGCTTATGACGTAATGAAAGCATCAGATTTTCAGCCCCACCCAGTTGTTATCACATCACATACTTTAAAGGGGTTTTATCGTTACAAAGATCATGTCTCAGATTATGGGGACAGTAAAAATAAGCACTTTTGTAATTGGGTTGCATTACCTCTTTCACTTGGTTTAGCAGATATCAGCTTCGCTGTAAATCTGTCTTCTATTTCTGCTGTTGCTGGTCAGAACCCCCCTGGGTGATTCCTGTGCCCTAGACACGCCCCCTGCACTGTGATTGGCTGGCTGACATTTCATTCAGCCTGTTGGGATACGCCCCTAGACAGGAAACATCATGGCCACGCCCCCTGCACTGTGATTGGCTGCCTGCACACTCTGTGTTTACTCCCCTCTGAGCTGTTAAAATCGATAGTGAAACCAGAGTCTGCTGGCTCTATGTACATCTCAGCTCTAGGGGGAAGGATCTGGGCAATTACTGCCTGTTTAAAGGGCTTTTGCCAAGAGGTTGATTCCCCTCCTCACAGGTTCAGTCCTTAAGCTGCTACTTTGAAAAGAGGGCGTTCTGTTCCTCAGATCGAATGCAAGCCCCGCCTCCTTATGACGTCATCATCTGTAGTGTATAACATAAGGATTCAACACCATGTCTGTATGAGCTGCTTGTTTAGTGCAGTGCATAGGTGATCAGCTTGGAAGGACAGAAGTTGGGAGTTCAAGCCCCATCGTTTTTTTTTTTTTCTTTTATAAATTGTACACATGTAAAGATATGAAAATATATGTGTAGACATCTAGATTTTTTTATATATACACACACACACACAGAACGCTCCCCTATATAGTGTCCCATCCTCACAGTCACACCAAGCACTTCGAACATATGTGATACAATGCATATACTCTCGGGGATGAGACATGTTATAGGGGAGCTATGTATGTGTATATACACTCACCGGCCACTTTATTAGTTACACCATGCTAGTAACGGGTTGGACCCCCTATTGCCTTCAGAACTGCCTCAATTCTTCGTGGCATAGATTCAACAAGGTGTTGCAACGATGCTCAATTGGTACCAAGGGGCCCAAAGAGTGCCAAGAAAATATTCCCCACACCATGACACCACCACCACCAGCCTGAACCGTTGATACAAGGCAGGATGGATCCATGCTTTCATGTTGTTGACGCCAAATTCTGACCCTACCATCCGAATGTCGCAGCGCAGAATCGAGACTCATCAGACCAGGCAACGTTTTTCCAATCTTTCTACTGTCCAATTTCGATGAGCTTGGGCAAATTGGAGCTCAGTTTCCTGTTCTTAGCTGAAAGGAGTGGCACCCGGTGTGGTCTTCTGCTGATGTAGCCCATCTGCCTCAAAGTTCGCCGTACTGTGCGTTCAGAGATGCTCTTCTGCCTACCTTGGTTGTAACGGGTGGCTATTTGAGTCACTGTTGCCTTTCTATCAGCTCGAACCAGTCTGCCCATTCTCCTTTGACCTCTGGCATCAACAAGGCATTTCCGCCACAGGACTGCCGCTCACTGGATGTTTTTTCTTTTTCGGACCATTCTCTGTAAACCCTAGAGATGGTTGTGCGTGAAAATCCCAGGAGATCAGCAGTTTCTGAAATACTAAGACCAGCCCTTCTGGCACCAACAACCATGCCACGTTCAAAGGCACTCAAATCACCTTTCTTCCCCATACTGATGCTCAGTTTGAACTGCAGGAGATTGTCTTGACCATGTCTACATGCCTAAATGCACTGAGTTGCCGCCATGTGATTGGCTGATTAGAAATTAAGTGTTAACGAGCAGTTGGACAGGTGTACCTAATAAAGTGGCCGGTGAGTGTATATCATTATAGAGATTGACATATATATTTTAGGTCTCTCTACATATGTGTAGAATTTAGGAGGGGGGGGGGGAATATACCCTGTGAGGGGACTAGAACTCCAAACCTCTTCTTTGTTAAACCTACACTCTACCTTTACACCATCAGCCCAAGTCAGTTATAGGCTGAGCAGGTTCTTCTCTCAAAGCTGATTTGTTTCTCCCCCCACTGTTTTCACTCACATGTCACTGACAGCAAGCAGAGATCTTTACTTGAAGCTGACATTTGTCCTTGTAGTTGAGTAAAGGTCTCGGCCTGTTGTCAGTACAATTTGGTTGAATACCACTAGAAGAGAAGTTAAAGCTGCTGGCTTTCAGTGTGTAAACTAAGAGATATAATAGGTGCTTGCTGCAGCTTGTGGAGCCTCAAGGTTGCAGACATAAGCATGCAGGAGGCTACAGAGCTGTTATATCCAGACAACCCTCTGCATCCCCTGCTTCAAACAAAATGAAGATGTCACAATTCTTCAGTGAGGGGAGACACGCCTCGTGGGAGGGGAGACATGCCTGCTGAGAGGAAGAACACGCCCCTGGATTTCAAACTCAATCTGAGAAAATTAGCAGAACAGCACGAGCAGCTCAAACGATAAATCCCCTTTAAGGAGCTGTAGAGCTAAATATCATGATTGGAGAGTCTACAGTTACTGGTGGATGATAGGTGACCTGTGTCTTAGGCTCCTACTTTATTCTCTTCTATCATATAGATGGCAGGCTTCCTCCAGTCAGTTTCTGGGCTTCTCTGTTCTCATCTCCTTCCATTATTTTAGAAACATTGAACATTAATTTTATGTAATATTCTGAGTTCATGAGCAACTGTCCATTCATTCATCTACCTGATAGTCTATCCACTCCCAAATCACCTGTCCATCCACTAACTAAACCATCACTCTAACAAAAACATATATACTGTGACGATCCACTCTCGTCTGGACACCCTCCTGGACCGTCCTGGGGGTACTTTAGCTCCTGGATCGCCGCTTTCAGAAGCGGAATGGCACTCAGACACAGGGCTTCAGTTTAAAACTGGCCTCAACCAGCTTTATTGAGGCACAGGAATAGAAAACAAACAAAAACCTCAGGCTGTCTGGCTACTAACTAAACATATATTATATTGCCTCTATAACCTGTGGTCTGGATCTACCATCCAGCACCACCAGCAATCACTTTACCAGTTTCCACTGGTTCCAGCTTTCTCAAGCCTCTGGGGGCCAGAGCCTCTTGTCAACTCCTCTGCTGCTCCACTCTCAGGCCGCAGACCACGCCCCCCGAATCTCTGGAGTAGGAGGTCTTTAATAGGTCTCCAGAGACCTACCCGATACCTGGGCTGGAACACGGGGACCTGAAATATGGGAACATGGGAACAGCCACCCACCCAACTGCAGCTGTTCCAGGAAAGCTAACCCATAATGGCTGGACATCAGCCATACTACATACGAGTGTCAGCCACCTAATGTTGCTGACTGACAACACCTAGCTTCCCCCACCGAGACCAGGCCCTGGGTGGCACATTTCTACCAGGTCCCCTGATGTACACCATCTAGTGCCAGCACCATGCGACCACCTAAGGTCTCTCTGCCACAATACATTCACCAAAACAGCCACCCACCAAGTCATTAATTCATTCATTCATCCACTCAAAAATATACATGATCAATGTTTGCTTTGTTAGAGCAAATGAGTTTGTAGACTTCTTTGTTGTTCCATTCCTCTGTTATTCCTCCAGGAATGTATGAATAAATAGACAACCTTGTCAATAGGATGTATCCCTATACAGTCTGACAGTGTCCAATCAGTGCAATGTCAGAATATTAAGAGACACACCTTATCATCTAAGAGAATTGACACCCTGATGTCAATGCATTCATATTTTTCCAGGAGAAAAATACTGAACAACAACCCAGTGCAGCGTTCTGAAAATATGACATTGCCCAGTTATTATGACATTATAGCTAACAGGTCTTCTGTATACATTAGTCATTGAGTCAGGACTGTGCTACTGGCCCATTAAGGATTTTGTTGCAGCCTCAGCCAGGTTGAAGCTTGGTGTTTGAGGGATTAAGCACTTGAGCCAATCCCTGGCTGGGGCGGGGTATTTAAACCTCTTCCTTTCTGCTTAGCCCTGCTGGTGATTCCTTCTTGTGTCCTAGCTGTTTGTTGTTGCTCTGATATTTTGTTTCCCTGGTTCTCTGGATTTTGGCCTGTCTTCCTGGTTACTCTCTCGTCTTGTGCTTCAATATTGTGCATACTCCTGGTTTAACCTCGGCCTGTCTTACTATCCTCTATTTTTGTTGTCTGTTTTTCCCAAAATTTTGGGGGGTTTTTTCTTCCATTTATCTTCTATCTGTTTGTCACCCATTCACTAGGGTATAAGTTAGGAAGAGGTTCAAGTATGGGGTCGCCCTTCCTGGGGCAGGTGCTCTGTCTATGCAGGACAAGTCAGGGCAAGGTAAGGGCTTCCATTACACATTGGTTTCAGAGATGCTGCTGCTGATGTCATAATATGATCTCATCACTAGCCGCACCCAGTTATTATGACTAGTGTTGAGCGATTACGTTGGCCATCGACAAATCGGTCGTGGTTCGGATAGTTGGCCATAATCGACAAGATAGTCGATAGGTCGTGTAGGTCGATTATGAGCGATGACATTTAAGTCTATGGGGGAGAGCACAAGCACTTCATTCTTACACCCAAAAGGGCTTGGAAAGCTGGATATTAAATTCCACATCAGTCTAATGGCTACGTGCAACATAGTGGCAACACACTTAGGTTATAAATGCCACAGAAAAAAAAAATCACCACACCAATTCACTATCCATGTTCTTGTACCACAGCCTGTCCCTTAACCTGCATCACACCCACAAATTAAAAGTGCCAGAAGGCAGTATGATTTGAACCATCATTTTATTGAATTGTCATTGAATTCCCTGTCCTGGAACGCAGCATGAGCCCAAACCTGCATGACCCCAGATTAAGAGTGCGGAAAAAAGAGTCTTTAAAACCAACCATTTTAGTTTCACTGGACATTGAACTATACATGTCCTGGGCCACAGCATGAGCCCCAAAACCTGCATGACCCCCAGATTAAAAAGTGCCGGAAAAAGAGTATTTCAACCACCATTTTAGTTGAAAGGACATTGACTTATATCTGTCTGTACCGCAGAATGACCATTAAAACCTGTCTGACCCCAGATTAAATAGTGCCAGGAAAAGGTTAGTCTTTCAACCACCATTTTCGTGAACTGGACATTGACTATACCTGTACTGGACCGCTGTTATGACAATTAAACCTGTCTGACCCCCAAATTAAAAAGTGCCCAGGAAAAGGAGTCTTTGAACCACCATGTTTGTTTCTCTGGACATTAACTATATTGTCCTGTACGCAGAATGACCATTAAACTGTCTGACCCACAGATTAAAAAGTGCCGGAAATAGGAGTCTTTCAACCACCATTTTAGTTTCACTGGACATATACTGTCCTGTCTGGGTAGCGCTTGCCCCTCCTATGAGTGCGGACCAATTGAGCTTCACTTGGAAATACTGGTGGTTTAACGCTCCTGTTCCACCCAGGTCCCCTTTTTCTTGGCATTCTTTTTCTCATTTTACTCAACGTGCTGGAGGAAAATTGTCTCTGTACTTTGTTCTCTGTCCGTGCTCCATACTCCATGTCCCTCTGAATAACTACATCTGGTCAAAATTTTCCTGTACCCCCTTGTACAATTCAGAGGAATTTTTTTACCAGCTATTTTGTACATGCAAGTTTTTTAGTAGTTTAATTCTAGAAAACACATTTTTAAAATAGGATGGAATCCCATGTCTTTGTTTCTCTTTTTTTAATTGTATTAAATGGGTTGTCTCAATACAGGGATTGATAGCTATGTTAAAGATCTTGCAAAAACAAGTCATTTTGCAATATGTGTCCATTAACAGTGTCCTACCTATTCCTGTTTCTGACAGCACCATCACCCTTGAGCCACTCTTGACAATTGTGAAGAACAAATGTCTGTTAGAAACAACATTTTTTTATAATAGGACCTCTAGTATAGCTGCATTTCAAAGCAAAATGCCCCAAAAATTTCAAAGCATGACCCCTGAGCCACTTTGGACAATTGTGAAGAACAAATGTCTGTTAGAAACAACATTTTTTTTATAATAGGACCGGTAGTATAGCTGCATTTCAAAGCAAAATGACCCCAAAAATTAAAAGCATGACCCGTGAGCCACTGTGGAAAATTGTGAAGACAAATGTCTGTTAAGAAACAACATTTTTTTTAATTAGGACCTGTAGTATTGCTGCATTTCAAAGGGACATGACCCCAAAAAATTATAAAAATGACTTCTCAGCCATTTAAAAATTGTGAGGGAGAAATGCCACTTAGAAGCCACATTTCTGTTCCAAAGGACCATGATTATTGCTGTATCTCACAGCTACATGACCAAAAAATATAAATATGACTTCTCAGCCACTTTAAAATTGTGAGGGGAAATGCCACTTAAAAAGCACATTTCTGTTCAATGGACCATGATTATTGCTTATCTCACAGCTCATGACCCAAAAAATTATTAATATGACCAGCACTATTAAAAGATTGTGAGGGAGAAATGCCATTAAAAGCACATTTTGTTCCAAAAACATAATTTAGCTGTATCTCATAGCAACATGACCTCAAAACCATTGACAATGCGAAAACTTCTAAAGATAAAGTGAGTAAATGGAATACGGTGTTGTCATGAAACCTTGCTGTCTTTTACAGTCTCCTCACAGCAAAACCAGCAAAATGAACTGTTGGGAAAAGAGAATAAAAATTGCAGTAAGAAATGATCATTTTAAAAAACATTTTTCAAGAGGACCATTTCTGTTTGAAGAGGAATGTGAAGTAGACTGGCAACTAATCGGTGACCTCGGCAATTGGGGCCACAACATCATCAGAGATCCATGCCTGATTCATCTTGATGAAAGTCAAACGATCCACATTATCAAAACGAATGCGTTTGTCTGTAATGACTCCTCCAGCTGTGCTGAAGGTCCGCTCAGATATGACGCTGGCTGCTGGGCAGGACAACACCTCTATGGCGTGGCGAGCGAGCTCGGGCCATTCGTCCATTTTGGATACCCAGAAGTCTATTGGGTCCGGAACACATACAAAAACATCGGTGTTGAGACGCAGATAGTCGTGCACCATGATCTTAAGCTGGTCTCTGTGTGTTGGATGTGTGCCCTGCATTGCATGGTTGGTGAGGTGGTAATTAAGATTGCCAGAGGTCACCCATTAGGCTTCTGCCACCTTGCCTGCTGCTGCTGCCGCTACGGCTACTTGGCACTCTACTGCTGTCACGTCGCTGATGTTGTTCCACCGTGACATTTGGGGAACGTGAAGCAGACGCAACAGATGTCTCCAGTTGATCAATCAGCAAGGTCTCCATTTCCTGCATTTTACTCTCTATTTGGGTGGGTGGAAGGAAAGTGCTGAGTTTTGTTTTGTACCGGGGATCCAGGAGGGTGGCCACCCAGTAACTGTTGTTCATTTTGATGGCCTTAATGCGAGGATCATGTTGGAGGAAATGGAGCATCCAAGCACTCATGTGAGAGATGGAGCCTTGATTTCCCAAGCCTCTGGGTCGAGGGGCACTAGCAAACTGATCTTCCTCATCTTCCTCCTCCGCCTCAAATTCGCGCCAACCTCTTTCCAAGGCAGGGACGTCGGTAACGTCGGTGTCTAGGAATACCTCCTCCTCCTCCTCCGCTCCTCCGGCACAGCTTCAACACAGCCCTGACTTGCCTGAGATGATGCACCCTGAGAGCTGATGCGCAAACCTTGCACTAGCCCAGGACCCCGAACCACTGCCTAATGAAGACCGATGAAATTGTGAAACTGTCGGGCCTTGTGGATTTGACGGAGAGAAAGGCTCCGTGTCCGCATCTGTGTCCGTCCTCCTCCGTCGCTGGCGGGACCTGTTGTTTCAGAGTGTCCAACGATCGTTCCAGAACTAAGATCACCACAATGCTCATGCTGACAAGGGCATTGTCCGCACTGACCATTTTGGTGGCTTCTTCAAAACTGGCAAGGATGGTGCAGAGCTCTTTCACCTGCCTCCACTCTCGGTGGCTCAACACCCGAGGTCCGCACCGCTGCTTGTCAGGCCATGTGTCACTTCGTACTGCGTAATGGCATTGCGCTGCTGCCACAATCGCTGGAGCATGTGGAGGGTGGAATTCCAGCGTGTTGCCACGTCAACAATGAGACGGTTGACGGGGAGGCCGAGCTGACGCTGCAACGCAGCCAGGCGGGACGAAGCAGGGTGCGAACGGCGGAAGTGCGAACTTAGACTTCGAGCCTTCCTCAGCAGGCAGTCCAGACCCGGGTAGCTCTTTAGAAATTTCTGGACGACAAGGTTCATGACATGTGCCAGGCAAGGGATGTGCTCCAGCCTACCGATCTTAAGGGCGGCCAGCAGATTTCGCCCGTTATCGCACACCACCTTGCCTGGCACAAGGTTCTTGGCACCAGCCAGCGCTCGGTCTCGTTGCGGAGAGCCGTCCACAGCTCCTGACCTGTGTGTGGACGGTCTCCAAGACAGATTAATTTCAACACGGCCTGGTTTCTCTGGGCACGTGATGCCACCAGAGGACCTTGGGGGAAAGACCCTGCACCATCCCTGCGGTTTTGAAGAGTGTGCGCGAGCCTGAGAGCCACCGTCACCCCAGAGACATCACCCAGCTCACCCAGTGAGCTGTCACAGAGATATAGCGGCCTTGGCCGTGCTTTTCTAGTCCATGTGTCGGTGGTCAGATGGACTTTTCGGCCACAGATGCAGACAACGCGCTTGAAATTTTAGATGACACGTGGCTGGCCAGGGCAGGGACGGCTTTTCTGGCAAAGAAATGCCTGCTCGGCATGTGGTATTGGGGGCAGGCAAGGGCCATGACGTGGCGGAACCATCTGTGTCCACCAGACGGAAAGGCAACATTTCCAAGGCCAAAAGCCTGGCAATGCCCACATTCAGGCTTTTGGCTTTGGGATGGTTTGGGTTAAAGTGTTTCTTCTGCTCCCAAACCTGGAAGACAGAAGGCTGGCTGCTAGACTGGCCCCTGTACAGCGTGCAGGTCGTCAATCTGGTGGAAGGAGCAGGGGTCGGAGGGGTCTCTGGTGGTGGTGGTGGTACTCGGGCGACGGTGGAGGCTGAAGCGGAGGCTGATCCCTGATCATGGACTCTGAGAGACATGGGCAGCTTGCGGAACGATTGGTTTGTGGCGGAGGAAGGGGAGGCGGAGGAGACAGAGGGTTTGATGACAGTGGTGGTGGCCGACGTCGGTTGGGCCTTTTTGGCCAAGTGTTCCCTCATTTCAACTCATGCATTGTTGCATGTCTGACTAGACATGTTGGTGGTGGGTTTTAACCCAATTAAGGTTCTGCCTCTACTTATGCGGGTTGTTTTTTTTAGGCCAAAGGCGGCATTTGACATCGCTGGGTGATCAGAGGCTTGCTCAAAGAAGGCCCAGCTCTTGAGAGGTCCTGGACCTTTTTGAACGGCGATAAGAGAGGAGCGGGGGTTTGCGTGACCGTGGCTGGCCGGAAATCATATCACGCGGACTTCTGACGGGACCGCCCTCATCCCTTTTGGTGGGCGGGAACGTATTGACACTACCCATCGTCTTCTCCTCGTCCACTGAGAGCGCTCGCAAGCAAATTTGCGGAAAAGACCAGGCCCCCAGGATGGATCGCAAATGTCGTCAATCATCATCTCATCAACACAGGTGCTTGGTCGTCTGACCTTTCTGCATCCAGAAGTTGCGGGCTACAAGCAAGGGGCACTGCAAGGCGTTGCGACCCGCCATGATTTTTGCCGATGACGGCTTCTTATCCTCCTCTGATGGCATCAGTAACTGGGCGGTCAGAGCAGGACAAAATCTTCCTCTTGATTTTTAACATGCCTTTTGACCCCCAACCGCATTTTTGTCATCAAAGAGGTCTTCAGAGACAATGGATTATCCACCAGTGGGTGAGGTACACGAGTTGACATTGGGCTGTTCATGTTGGCGGATGCTGATGATATGATGACGAATTTGTGGCCGTGACTGGGAGGACGAGGAGGTAGATCTGTAGATGCAGGTGTGCATTAACCATGAGGACAGGATTGGCGACGATGTTCGTTACTTAGATTCACAGGGCCCTGACCCAGCGATGACAGGCCTGACGGTCCTGCAACTGACGATCCGCTGGCATGCGTGTTGTCGCCAGCACTGGAAGCACTTCTCTCGTACCTCTACCTCCATGTGCTACCCCCTCTTTGCTCGCTTACCACCTGCATTCGCTCCATGTTCAGAAATATAAAAATTGAGAAGGTATGGAATAGTTTTGGAAAGTCTCTTATTAAAAGACGGCAAATCACAGCTATTCTCAAATCCCTCTAATCAAAACAAAATTGTGGATTCAAATTTAATGCAAGGTGTCTATCAACAAATTGGCTGGGCAAAAGTCCAAAAAACACGTATGTTATGTTTTGTATAATAAACGGTATTTTTTGCACCTTTCAATTCACCTGTGGTGAATATAGAATTGCTGTTTTAAGATTTACGTAGATCTGCGTCAATGAACAGTGCTGGGTGGCAAAAGTCAAAAACGTAATGTTTTTTTGTATAATAAACGTATTTTTTGCACCTTTCAATTCACTGTGGTGAAATAGAATTGCTGTTTTAAGATTTAGTGATGCTGCGTCAATAAACAGTCTGGTGGCAAAAGTCAAAAACACGTAACTGTTATGTTTTGATATAATAAACGGTATTTTTTGCACCTTTCAATTCACCTGTGGTGAATATAGAATTGCTGTTTTAAGATTTACGTAGATGCTGCGTCAATGAACAGTGCTGGGTGCGCAAAAGTCAAAAAACACGTAACTGTTATGTTTTGATATAATAAACGGTATTTTTTGCACCTTTCAATTCACCTGTGGTGAATATAGAATTGCTGTTTTAAGATTTACGTAGATGCTGCGTCAATGAACAGTGAGGGTGCGCAAAAGTCAAAAAACACGTAACTGTTATGTTTTGATATAATAAACGGTATTTTTTGCACCTTTCAATTCACCTGTGGTGAATATAGCATTGCTGTTTTAAGATTTACGTAGATGCTGCGTCAATGAACAGTACTGGGTGCGCAAAAGTCAAAAAACACGTAATGTTCGGTTTTGATATAATAAAACTGTATTTTTTGAACTTTTCTATTCACCTGTGGTTAATATAGAATTTATTTATTAAGATTTACGTAGATTCTTAGTAATTGAACAGTAATGGGTGCGCAAAAGTCAAAAAACACGTAACTGTTATGTTTTGATATAATACAGGTATTTTTGCAACTTTCGAATTCACTGTGGTGAAATTTAGTATTGCTGTTTTAAGATTTACGTAGATGCTGCGTCAATGAACTGTACTGGTGCGCCAAAGTTCAAAAAACACGTATCTGTTATGTTTTTCGTATAATACACGGTATTTTTTGAACCTTCAATATCACTGTGGTGAATATAGAATTGCTGTTTTAGATTTACGGTAGATGTTGCGTCAATGAACAGTACTGGTGCGCAAAGTTCAAAAACACGTAACTGTGTGTTTTCGTACGATCACGGTATTTTTGGCAAACAAACAACCTTGCTGAGTTCTGACTACAAGATTGCTGGATTTTAATTTAAGTTGCAAAGGTTGAAATATAAACGTCACAAGGTGTAATGGAGTAAAAATTGAAAACAACCTATTGAAATGTATACTGATAATAAAATGTGAGTTTTGCAGCTAACAAGAGACCCTGCAGTTAATAGAAATGATGTTTATCCTATATACGTAAGATGCCAATATCCAGGAAATACTTCAATAGAGCAACTGTTAATAAAAAAGATATTCACTACAATATCTACATAAGTCTTGGTGAACTTTATCCAATGTTCTTTATAGATAGAGCTTTGTCTGTGTTCGCCCGCGGGGCCCCCCCCCCCGCTCCCTCCGCCGTGACTTTACACCGTTGATGCTGCTTTAAAATTCTTAGCTAACTACATAAAATCTTCAAATCTCTAATAGAAACTAAATTGGCAAGGATCAAGCTAATGCAGAGGTTTCTCTGTGCAGAAATAGACTAATTTCGCTGCGCTGTGTGGCACCAGGCAGAGCGCCACGTCCTTTCCCTATGAGACGCTGAGAGGAACACTGATGCTGAAACAGGAATCGCTGTTTCTATGTAAAACGAGTCATGTGATTTTTCCAGCAATCGCAACACATACACATCCCAGTAATGACGTCGCACACACATCTACCCTGCTCTATTCTATAATATGAGTGCTGGGCCGCAAAAATTACAGGAAGCGCCGAAAAAGGCGCGATACTTATTAACTAGATGATGTCGATTTTAACCTTAATTACGATGATCTGGAAATTTCGTATCACATAAAAACCTTGCCGATTTCAACGTTTGTCGATAAAAATCGCATCAACACTAGTATTGACGAATCAATGCAAAGGGCGGGACAGTTCAAATTACAGTAAAAAAGGACAGAAAAGGAGCTTGATGGTTGAGACCAGCGGCATATATGAATCCACCCAATCATATGTAGTGCATCTATTTTGAGTGGAGGCTAGAAGGGCGCCCTAAAGTTATTACTGTCCATGGGAAATATCTAGTTACTGTGATTTGTTGGGGGGAAGAGGGGCTCGTCTGCTTTGCCCAATCAGTTTTTGAAGTGAGCTACTTATTCTCATAGATTCTATCGGGAAAGGTTATGCAAAGGAGCTCTGTTTGTGATTGGCTCAGATAAAAGAGGCTCGGTTATTTGGGCCAATGGGAGAGCGGCACTCTTAAGGTTTTCTAATGCGTGGGGTGGGGGTAATCTGTAATAAAACTGTTACATGGCAGAAATAAAATGATAAGACTCACGAAGTTGTACCGATCTCTATATAAAATGAACAATAATATGGGGGTGACGAAAAAAAATATGAATTCAATAAATTCATTTTTATTTCTTAAATTTCATTAGCCAATGATCAATAGTATGGGTGTAACGAAAATAAAGAAATAAAAATGAATTTATTGAATTAATATATTTTTTTTCGTTACCCCCATATTATTGTTCATTTTATATAGAGATCGGCACAACTTCATGAGTCTTATCATTTTATTTCTGCCATGTACAGTTTTATTACAGGTTGCATTAGAAAACCCATAAGACTTCCGGTTCCGGCGCCGCCATGAGCTGAAGCATGAAGACGAGCTCCGGAGAAGTGCCATCAAAACCCGGCAACTATACCCGCTGAACGGACCCTGTGAGCCACACAGACCACAGCAGAGAGATAGGAGACGGCAAGGGCCCAGCTAGGTTAAACGCGGTGCCGGCGGGCTGAAGCTCTGAACAAACGCTCTGTGCTGGACATTACATACCGCGAGCAGAGGAGGCGGAATCAGGAGTGGAGGTACAGGGCACGGGCAGCGAGAGACGAGCGCACTGAGAAAAGAGCAACTCCAGGCGTGCAGGTACAGCGGGACACACCACCTCTCATGCCAGCGCCAAGGGGCCCCTTGAACTATTAATCTAGCCGTGCCCACTATAATACCCTCACACAAGGTAGGAGACAGCTCCAGAAGCAGACGCTAGCCGCCATCTTTAAGCTGATTCCCGCCACAGCCTTCTTCAGCGCTGCCCGTCAAGCACAACAGCCTGATCCCACAGGTCCTCTAGAATCTCTTATGGGGGCTTATCCTTTGGAGACATTGCCCTAAGATTCCCCATATCTGGGTGTGGGTAATGGGAGATACCCCACACTAAAGTTACTGTTTCTGACACTCCTGTGCAGAGGCCAGAGGGGTGAGAGACTGCGATCTGAGAAATTAGACCCACATATAGCGGAACAGTAAGACCACAGACCAGGGCCTACGCTACTCCAGGGACGAGTGGTTCCTGTAAACCTCTCCTTGAGAACTGAACCATTTGCAGACGCATATGTGAACAAAAAACGGTGACATACACGGTGAACCTAATTCCATCACCTTACTGATGTGCGGTCGCCATATACTATCTGATAACCCTCGCCTACCTGGTCCGGGGTGCATGGTCCGGTTACCTCCAGAAATGGGAAATCAAAGGGACGAAGCATGGATAAGAGGGAAGATGGCCTGAACTAAACATAGAGGCTACCCTGAACTCCACAAACGGGGGGGGAGACCCCCCCACAAAGAGGCAGCACTCCTCCTACACCGCGGTGCGTGTCCATGGAGACCTTTAACCCCCCAGAAGATAACTATAAGCAAATAGCTACAGAGGTAGCACGCCAGATAGCGCCGGATCTTCAAGAGACTCTAGCACGTTTACCAGGCCAATATGTTTGAAAAGATCAAAGGGGACATCTCTGAGCACAGCAACCGCATTGAGGGAAACTGGAGATCGAGTGCAAATCATTAGAAATGTGATGCAGACGTGTTAAGATCTAGCTGAAAGACGTTCTATTCACGATAACAAACGTTTAATCGACAAAGCAGAGGATCTGGAGAAACGTTCCAGACGGAAAAAACTTAAGAATTTTGGGACTCCGGAGGTCTTACGCCGAATTCCTGACATCTAACACCCCAGAGGAGGCGCAATTCTATTTGGACAGAGACACTCAAATGCATCGCAACTCTCCACCGGGTCTATCCCCCCAGAGACGATCATTGGACCCAACACCTTCAGAGAGACGTCGGGACAGAGGGGACACGCCAAAGAGACCTCCTCTTAGCCCAAAAGAACAACGGAAGAGATCAGCTTCCGCCTTGGGCCCTTGACTTGACTTAGCCCCCTTACGTTATTTAGTAGAGTGAGAGTATGCTCATGAAAGGTTTCATGCTCTATGGAAGGGACTACTGGGCCTTTTAAAGGGGCTATGTGTCTCAAGAATGATCTTATGACGAAATTGTTGGGATGGGACTGTAGAATTCTAAAAAGCAATATGTATGGTTAAACACAGGTCTTTATTTGATATACATTTCTCTTAGACGGAGCGAGGAGTTAAATAGCTTGCTTCTTCATGTCGGGAAGAGGTGAAGTCCATAAGCCCATACGAGGGGAGATTAGCCCCATTTGCTCTCTCCCTCTGTGGCTTTTCTTCTGGCGAGGTGATCCCGAGGAGAAGGTCGTCCATTCTAGGATGGCCGAAAAGTTTGTTGGGGTTTGGTTAAGTTGTGGATTTGAATTTTTTGAATGTTTGGAGCAATTAACTGGCTGGGCGCTGTCTATGCCTCGCTTCTCGCTCTCTCACGCCGATAGAAGGAAAAG
>JAODAL010033578.1:0-45390 GCA_025379985.1 Phyllomedusa bahiana | reverse complement strand
TGGGGGAATTTTTTCTTCATCCTACCATCCGCAATCTAACGGGCAGGTAGAGAGGGTCAATCAGATCCTGGGCAGTTACTTACGTCATTTTGTTTCTGCTCGCCAGGATGATTGGGCCGACCTCCTACCCTGGGCCGAATTCTCATACAACTCACTGGATTCCGGGGCTTCGGGCGCGTCTCCCTTTTTTGTTGTATATGGTCGGCATCCCCGCCCTCCTCTCCCTCTGCCCTCCTCCTCCGAGGTGCCCTCTGTAGATGCCTTGGTCCACGACTTATCTGGCATCTGGAGGCAGACTCGTCAGTCCCTGCAGCGTGCTGCTGCCCGTATGAAGGCCCAGGCGGACAGAAAGAGGAGACCAGCTCCAATCTTTACTCCCGGAGACAAAGTCTGGCTGTCCGCCAAATATGTCAGGTTGAAAATCCCCAGCTACAAGCTGGGTCCACGCTTCCTGGGGCCCTTTGAAATCCTGAGCCGTATTAATCCAGTATCATATAAGCTCCGACCTCCCACCCACCATGCGGATCCCCAATTCTTGTCACGTATCTCTCCTGAAGCCTGTCGTGTTGAACCGCTTCTCCAGAAAAGTTGTCCCTCCCTCTCCTGAGCCTGTAGACTCCAACATCTTTGAGGTAAATGAGAACTTGGCTATGAGGTCGGTTATGGGTAAACGGCAAGTCTAGGCTGATTGGGAGGGGATCGGTCCGGAGTCGAGATCATGGGAACCTGAGGGAAAAAACCTGGACCGCGGTCTCATATTGCGGTTCCTCCGGACCGAAAGAGGAGGAGGCCTGGGGGGGGGGGGGGGGTACTGTCACGAGTGGTCCCGCAGCCCCTCGCCCGGGCTGCGGGCGCACTCGTGCGGCCACCCGCCGGGGTCCGGCGGCCCCTGCGGTCCGCGGGTCGGGTCCGGCTGCCCGCTTACCTCTCGCGCTCCGCGTCCTCCCATCTCCTGGCGGCCGGAGTGCGCATGCCCCCGCTGTTCAGGCGCGCGCGCGCCGGCTCGCCACGATTTAAAGGGGCAGTACGCGCATTATTGGTTTAGGCTGGCAGGTGACGCTTTTTTACCCACTTCCGTCCGGGTCACCTTTGCCGGATCTTTAGTGCGTTACTGCTTCAGAGAAAGCTTCTTCGGCCTTGTCTCCTGTCTCCCGTGTACCGAACCGTCTTCGCTCTGTGTCTGGACCACGAACCATTGCCGCCTGCCCTGACCTCTTGCCTGTCCCCGACTTCGCCTACGTCTCACGATTTTGTACCACGCACTGCCTTGGCTGCCACCGCAAGCAAGTCACGCCAGTGGGTCGACCTGGTAGTTCTCCGCCGCAGCAAGTCCATCCCGCTTTGCGGCGGGCTCTGGTGAAAACCGGGTTCTACTTAGATTCCGTCCCCTGGTACGGCTTACACCATCGCTTGCGGTGGTCTAGCGGATCCACTACCTGCATTCGTTACAAGTAGCAATAATGAAAGGTATAAATAATATCGTCATATATCAGAGAATTCACATAGTAGCTGGAAAACAGAAAGCAACCAACTACTTCCCTACAAAAAGGAACAGTGTTCTTGTACCTGAGTGGGTCCCTTCAACCTCCAGGCCCTAGTCACCATGGCTGTAATTGCTATAGTTCCGCCCATGCACATATCATTTGGTTTACTTTATGCCACAGTGTTAAACTGTGCCCATTTCTACCTAGCCATTACCCCTTGCTAGCTGCAGCACAAAAGGTATTTAAAGCACATAATACATGCAATGCAATGCACATCATTTTTGACACAAATTGGGCCACATGTATGCAAACTGCCCATTGCAACCAATCAGAGCGCCTCTTTCATTCCATATAGTGCTCTGGAAGAATGAAAGAGGCACACTGATTGGTTGCTATGGGCAACAAAGTGAATTTTACACCTAGACAGTTTTCATAAATGTGGCCCATTGTGTCAGAATCATCTTAGTAAATCTGCCTGTAAAGGAGGCCAAAAGGCATATGTGAGGATGTCAACATTAGCTGATGTTGGTAATGCAGGGGGCCTAACTGTGACCACTTTACTGAGGAAAATGCACTGCAATAACTTAAACAGACACAGATTTGCTGTTGAACTAAAAAAGGCTCATGATGCCGAGGGGCAAACATCCATACTGCCATTTTTCCAGAAGCACACGATTTTACAACAAAAATAAGAGCACTTTACGAGATATAAAACAATTCTGCAGCATCTTCTGCAAGGAAGATACATGGCAAATAAGATCTATTTGATTTTTTCCATTTTAGTATCATGTGGCTCGCTTTGAAGGAAGTGATTCCCTGAAATCATGGCGCTGTGCCACAGTACATCACTTGCCCCTTCTAACTTCCTTAAAAATTAACATTTGCCAATTCAGTGTCTCTCAGTTAGCGTTTAGGACAGAACAGTCAGGACAGACCTTACCTTCCAGTTTCAGGCAGTGGCATGGGTCCATATGTACAACTGGCTGGATACACTCAGGAGTGGCGGTGGGAAATAGTATGTGGGCACTCATGCTTTAACAACATGGAAAATTCTTCCCCCACTAATGGCTTCCTCCACATGTTAGGACAGATCTCAAGTTTAAATGTTCACAGTCACCTACATGCTTCCACATTACTGTCCTCAATTTCAGATTCTCAGGACGTGCTAGGCAAAGTTGAGTCAACTGACAAGTCCAACAACTGGACCACAACTTAGAAGGCCATGGTTTGGTAGGTCGAGTGATACAGGCTATAGAAGTGCACTAGGGTCCCTGTACAACAATGAACTCCATCTGATCACCGAAGTTGTTGCTGCTGGGCGGACATTCTATCACCTGTACAGTTCAGACAAAAAAATGCTGCATACCTTGATCCAATGAAACATGATCAGGTCGATGCCTTTCAGTCAGTTCTTCTCCGCCTTGTTAATTGGGGTAGACTGACACTTGTCTTTAACTCTAACTGCCATCACTTCTGCCTCTGCCTTATTTCTGCTGATCCAACATCTTCACTGAACTGTGTTGGGCTGGAGCTAGTCTCCTTCTGAAAATGCACAACCTCTCCACTCTCGGCCACAGCCTCCTTAAGGCATGTTCACAAGGCTTAAAATGGGCCGTATTTCGGTCCGTAATTACGCGCCGAAGTGCGCCAATTACGGACCGAAATACGGCCCATTCATTACGGTAATTCACAGTTCTCATAGAGAACTATGGATTACGTCTCCTCTCCCCGCCCGCCGGGCGGGGAGATAATTGACATGTGAGTTACTAGCGGGTATACGTGCCGCTGGCAATTCAAGTCAATGGGCCGGCGAAGTGCCGGTCCCCCGCTCACTCCCCCGCTCCCGCCCCGTCCACACGGCGTAAATTGCGGGGCATAATTACGTCCCGCAATTAAGCCGTGTGAACATAGCCTTAAGCAAAACTTCTCTGGTATCATTTTCTTTAGAAACACCATGCAACCTCCTTCAACCACTTCTTGTGTTTGACCACTTCAAGCCTCTAGTGGATGGTGAAGTATGGGGCCTGAAAGTCACAAGTTTAAAACATTGTTACCATTTTGCTTGTCAGTGTGTGTTCTATCTAAATGGCTTGATTATTGTATCATAAGGTGATAAAAAGCCTGATGTTACCATTTTACAACAGTAAAGTTATCACTTAAACATGTGCCACGTATGAGGGAATGGGAGTCAGAGTGGGAGTCGGAGTTTGGTAAATTGAGGAGTTGGAGCTTTGGCTTACTGACTCCACAGCCCTGCTTGTCAGGGTAAGAGCTCAGCTACTTACAGAGGCACTAATATGCTAATCACTGCTATAGAACCACCCACAGCCTGAGGAGAGTGTGTGAGTATAAACTGCATCATGAACTAATTATGTAAAACCACCATCTTTGTACACCCTAATGCATTGTATTGCAATGCATTAGACTGTACAAGCTATCGCACTCCCTAGTGTTGAAGTAAAAAAAAAAATGTTTTAAAGTGTAAAAAAATAAAAAATATTAAAAGTTCAAATCACCCCTCTTTTGCCATTTTACAAATAAAATAATAAAAAAGTTACACGTATTTGGTATTGCCATAATTAATCCCATATGCTGAACACCGTAGAAGAAAAAAAATCCAATTGGCAAAATTGCGTTTTTTTGGGATATTTCACGTCCCCTAAAATTTGGATTAAATTTAATTTAATCAAAAAATTGCATGTATTCTAAATTGGTACCAATAAAAAGTAATCTTCAGCCCGTAAAAAATGCACCCTCACTCAGGTCCGCAGGTGTTAGTACAAAAAAAGTTATTGGTCGCAGAAAATGCCACAGCGGCGGCGATAATTTCAAAAATAGAAGATGTTTGGAATATTTTTACAGTACCAAAACATAATGGAAACCCTACATGTTTGGAATTGCCAGATTCATATCAACCTGTAAAATACAGATAATATATCATTTATACTGACGATTGAATGCTGAAAAAACAAAACTCCTGCAAACATAGCACAAGTAAGTTTTTTTCAAATTTTTCCCCACTTAGATTTTTTTGCGGCTTCCCAGTATACTCTATGGTACGATGATTGTCATAATTAGAAATTACATCTTGTCCTGCAAAATAAAAGCCCTCATATTTCTATGTAGATGGGAAAATAAAAAAGTTATGGCTCTGGGAAGATGGGAAAGGAAAAACGAACGCGAAAACAAAATGGGCTTCGAAGTTAAGGGGTTAAGAACATTTATCGTATATACTCAAGTATAAGCCAAGTTTTTCAGCACAAAAAATGTGCTGAAGAAGCCTTCCTCAGCTTATACTTGAGTCATCAGCGTCCGGGCGCAGCTGTGGCCCGGGCACCGGCGGGTATCGCTTCAGCTGTATGCACATACAACTGAGGATACTACTGAGAATGAGCACTCCCAGCTCCGCAATAGGACTCCAGAAGGCCACAAGCAGACTTGGGGCCTTCCGGAGTACCCAGCACAGACGGCATGCTATGTCATCACGCTGCCTGTGCGGCCTGATGACTTCACGCCGCCTGTGCTTTAAGACGGAGCACATCGGAGCAGTGGGGGAGGTAAGTATTTGTATTTTTTTTTTTTTTAAAAACCCTGCCTATACCTGCCTATTGGAGACATATACCTACCTATAGGAGACATATACCTGCCTATGGGGGGACATATACCTGCCTATACCTGTCTACGGGGGACATATACCTCCCTATACCTGCCTATGGGAGACCTATACCTGTCTTTAGGGGACATATACCTGCCTATACCTGCCTATAGGAGACATTTAACTGCCTATACTTGCCTATGGGGGACATATACCTGCCTATACCTGCTTATGGGGGACATATACCTCCCTATACCTGCCTATGGGGGACATATACCTCCCTATACCTGCCTATGGGGGTCATATACCTGTCTATACCTGCCTATGGGAGACATATACCTGCATAAACCAGCCTTTGGGGGTCATATACCTGCATATACCTGCCTATGGGGGACATATACCTGCGTATACCTGCCTATGGGGGACATTAAACTGCATATTCCTGCCCATACCTGCCTAAGGTGAGACATATACTTGCCTTTACCTGCCTATGGGAGACATATACCTGCCTATGGGGACATATACCTGCCTATGGGGGACATTGAACTGCCTCGGCTTATATCGGGTCGGCTTATACTCGAGTATATGCGGTATATAAGACGTGTGACCTTGGAGCAATTGACTGAGCAGATATTGACCAACATTTTGCTTGTCTTTCAGATGCTTGAGTAGATTGTTAGACAGCTGATAGTCTGTATTGTCAGGGACACTAAGGCCTCGTTCACACGGCTGATTTGTGCACAGATTTCAGCTGTACTGCGCGCCCTATTTGCGCTGCAGCACGGCTGAAATCCGTCTGTCATTACGGTAATCCATAGTTCTCAGAGAACTATGGATTCCGTCTCTCCTGGCCGCCGGGCGGGGAGAAAGTGACATGTCAATTATTTACGGCGTGTATGCGCCGTGAATAATGACTGTCTATGGGGCCAGCGAGCTGCCAGTCCCCCGCCCCGCCCCAGCTGCACGTCAGCCGCCGTAATTACGGGGCGGAATACGTCCCCGCAATTACGTTGGCAATAAGCCATGTGAACTAGCCCTAAGACTTGGCATTGGTGCAATTAAAACTTTTGGCAAAATATGGATTTGTGGGCGAGAAGAGCAGCTGAGATCTAGTTTAGATTAAAAAAAAATTGTTTTCTATTTAGGCTCAGACTTTTGTGCTGAAAAGTGCCTTAATACTTTACCATAAATCTTAAAGTTCTATATTTTTTTTATAAAAAGTTCTAAATCCGCTGCATAGACCAGGAAAGTATAGGTGCTTACTGTTTTTCAGCAAACTAAATAATAAACTATTGTGCAGTAACCTTTCAGGCTCCCAATAGTGGTGGCTTGACATAGACAGAATTTTATTCTGTGGATATCTAGGATATTTGGAACTTTGTGTCATAAAAACTAAGATAATTAACACGATAAGACATGGTGTTAAAAATTGTCTATTTGTTCTCATTTGAGAGCTCAGAGGAATCCAAATTAGGTATCAAATCACAATTGCAAGGAAGCAGCCAGAAGCAGACGTAGTCAGGTTCTCAGAAGCAAATTCAAGATCATGTTTGGAATATACAACCAGCAGAGATAGATTGAGCACTACAGTAGAATACATAAGACCATACTCTAGCAAACTAGAGGAGCAAAAGGTCATATAAACAGCCTTTCAATGAGCTTGTAGGATCCCATGTTGTCGGTGAATGCACCAAAGGATCAGTGTCAGGTTAGATGAATGCCCAGGAGAACATTCAAATCAGGTCATTGATGGAAATTTTGGATGTGTAGCAGCAGCGAATGCTGGGCTGATGGAGCCAGTATTACAGCAGAGTACACTGTGTTCTCTATAAAGTAATATGGTCATGACCATATTTGTATGTCTGACAGAAAAGCAAACACTGTTATTATGAAATTGTAATGTGAAAAATTGATGTTGGCTTTGGAATTAAAAACAAATTCACATCATCAGCACAACTGACAGAACCTGTCAGTGCATTCTTCACCCATGACCTAAGTGTGTTTATCCTAATTTATCCATTTACCAAATTATCTTATCAGTTATAATATCAATTTACCAATTTACACTACTGTGCTATGCTGCTATTTTAACTTGTCAGTCTTCATATAACATTTAGAAATAATAATATTAAATACAAACTATTGGGCCTTTATTAGCAATATCATTGGGCAAAAAGAATGTATAGGGAATGGACACAGCTTGACCACAAGGTCTGCACTCGCAATAAATGTTACAGTATGCCTGCCTTTTTTGTTATCGATAGATAAATAGATACAGAGGTGTAACTTGCAGCTCCTGGTCCCTAGGGGAAATAGTGAAATGGGACCAGTCAGCTACCATGTGCCGTTTAAAATGTTGTGGCAGAAGGGATTTTGGAGCCCCCTCAGGGTGCAGGGCCGCTAGCGACTGTTACTTCTGCATCCCCTATAGCTATGCCAGTGGATAGATATACACATGGACAAAATTGTTGGTATCCGTTCACTAAGGAAAGAAAAAACTACAATGGTCTCAGAAATAACCTGAAGTTGTCAAAGTAATAATTAATTTAAAGGGGTTGTCTCACTACATTGATTCATCTTACCTCAGTCCTGTTTTCTTGGTTTTATTGTTTACTGGCTTCTACTAGGCTGCAGTAGAAGCCAGGTCTGTAGCTATAGCAACCAGTGCTGGCAGCCTACCATGAGAGATTGAACAGGTCTGTAGCTATAGCGCCCTGAGGAGCTGATGAAGCCCATTAAAACAGTGGATATCTTAGCATAGGCAGGACACTGATAATGCACACATATTGCAAAGTGACTTGTTTTTGCAAGATCTTTAACAAAAAGCAATTCTTGTAGTGAGACAACCCCTTTAAATGTACTGAAAATCAACTAATAAAAATGAGATATATAATTTTTAATATATACTTTTGTGGTTTTGCTGGAGGACCTACAGCATTTCCATGTACATTTGATGATAAATTCCATTACCATTTCCACAAAAGATGATATGGAACTGTCGTGAGCATACTGGCGGGTAAGCACCATTACTTTTCCCTATTTTTGAAGTTACTGCTAATGAAAATTAGACATTGTATTTGAATTGTGATTCAACAAAAAAAAAAATTGAAACTGACCTGAACAAAAAATGATTAAAAATAATTTGACAATATGTTAAACTATGGTGTGTCTTGTAATTAGCATTGCAGGTAACTTGTAATCAGTCAGTCTGCCTATTTAAAGGGTGAAAAGTAGTAACTGTGTTATGGTATTTACCATACTGAACATAAACCAAAAAAAAAGCTAAGGAAGGAGTTGTTTCAGTAGATTAGATCTAAAATTACAGTATAGACAAATGTGTTAAAGGTAAAGGCTATAAGACCATTTCCAAACAGCTTGATGATCCTGTTACTATAGTTAAAAATATTATTAAGAAGTTTAAGGTCTATGGGACTGTAGCCAACCTCCCTGGACATGGCTGGAAGAGGATAAATGATGACAAATTGGAGAAATAGATAATACGAATGGTAGCTAAACAGCCCAGAACAACTTCCTGAGAGATTAGAAAAGATAGAAAACTATCAATCAATGGATGTGGGCAAGGTAAGCAGTTCTTGCACTTTCCGTTTTAGGATTTTCTCTGCTTTTTACTGGGAAACCCTACTTCAAATTAAGTACACCTACAGTGGATTGCAAAAGTATTCATACCCCTTTAACTGTTCCTCATTTTTAAACATACAGCCACAAACTTAAATGTATTCTTTCAATATTTTATATGACAGAGCAACACAAAGCAGCAAATATTTGTGCTCTAGTTAAGTCAGATTGGTTTGCAAACATTTGTGAACAGCAATTTTCAAGTCCTGCCACAGATTGTCAATGGGATTTAGGTCTGGATTTTGGCTGGGTCATTTTAACACATGAATATGCTTTGATTTAAACCTTTCCATTTTAGCTTTGGTTGTATGTTTATGGTCATTGTCCTGCTGGAACGTGAAGCTACGCACTGGTCTCAAGTCTTCTGCAGCCTCTATCAGGTTTTCCTCCAAGATTGCCCTGTTTTTAGTTCATAGTTTCATAGTTTGTAAGGCCGAAAAAAGACAACACGTCCACCCAGTTCAGCCTGTTGTGCTAAGGTGTTGATCCAGAGGAAGGCAAAAAACCCCAATGAGGTAGAAGCCAATTGTCCTCATTTTAGGGAAAAATTCCTTCCCGACTCCAATCTGGCAATCAGAATAAATCCCTGGATCAACGACCCCTCTCCAGAATCCTAGTCACTATAACTTGTTATATTACATCTAGAAATGTATCCAGACCCTTCTCCAGAATCCTAGACACTATAACTTGTTATATTATTACGCTCCAGAAATGCACCCAAACCCTTTTTGAACTCTGTTATTGAATTCACCATGACAAGTCCCTCTGGCAGAGAATTCCATAGTCTCACTGCTCTTACAGTAAAGAATCCCTTTCTATGTTTATGTAGAAACTTTCGTTCCTCAAGACATAGAGGATGCCCCCTTGTTCTAGATACAGCCCTGGGTATAAATAAATCTTGGGAGAGATCTCTATATTGACATTTGATGTATTTAAACATATTTATTATGTCCCCTGAAGCCTTCTTTTCTCTAAACTAAATAACCCTAATCTTGCTAATCTTTCTGGGTATTGTAGTCCACTCAGTCCTTTTATTATTTTTGTTGCCCGCCTTTGTACCTGTTCAAGCTCTACAATGTCTTTCCTGTGCACTGGTGCCCAAAACTGTACACAATATTCCATGTGTGGTCTAACCAGTGACTTGGATACAAACAAAAAAGAAAAGTGCTGCTCAGTGACTTGTATAATGGGAGAATAATGTTCTCATCATGTGCCTCTATGCCCCTTTTAATGCACCCCAAGATCCTATTTGCCTTGGCAGCTGCTGTCTGACATTGGCTGCTACAATTAAGTTTACTGTCCACCAGGATTCCCAAGTCCTTCTCCATGTCACTTTTACCTAGCCTTTTTCTATTTAACATGTAGTCATGTAATGTATTTTTCTTCCCCATGTGCATAACCTTGCAGTAATGTAGTACACTGAAAATTAAATGTATTCTGGATTGTCATTAAACCATTTCTTAGAGTGTGAATCTACAATTCCTGTAGCTCAGAATCCCCCCTCCCCCTTTGGGAATGGAATGTGTAGCTTGTGATTGTGAAACTTCACAGAAAGTCATTTTGGACAAGTATATTACCCCGTGTGGTTACAACCCAGTGCATATCCGATAAGCACTAAATTAATGACAATTTTACGACTCGTAACATATACAATCCCCATCCAGTAAAGTGCAACAGATGTGGCCTATGACCCCCCAACCAGTTCAGAGGTCATTGATCTATCCACAGCAGAAGCGCAGTCTGTGATTGCCATCTGTGGGGATAGTAAGCAACAACCCTTATTAGACAACAAAGAGTCCACCCAGCTCATTATATTTTCAGCTAGTAAAAGAGTAGCCAAATATGAGAGAGAAGGAGAAACCTGGACAGAGATTTGGGCCTTTAAAACGCATGGCCAGACTCAAATCTGTGTTCATAGCTTGGGGGTCAATTCTGGATTGAGCTGTGTCCCATCTTCCACCCTTACTCCGGGATCTGAAAGTTGAAACATCTGTAAGTGTGAAATCTTTCTAAGCATTTATCCCTTTTATTTTCATAACTGTTTGATGCGTATGTCATAGTCATTGTTAGTGTATTTTGTTTATGTAAGCATTGTAAATCGTTCATATTAAAGTTACCATTAACACGTGAGTTCTTGTTGCTGCATAGATCCATTTCCTTGAAGGAGTGTATTTTTTTGTAGCTGCTGGAGAGCAGTGAGGTGACCCGGTAAGCGTTTTTAAGTGGTTTAAAGTATTTTGCATCAGAGTCCTTCCCTCTGTTTTATTTTTCTTTTTGAGTATTGAAGGAAGGTGGTGGCAGCGGATAACTTTGGGGTGCTGGAACTGTCTTGTGGTGCGATTTATGCTTGATTCGCTACCTGATTGAGAGGTGAGCGCAAGTGGAGATAAATCTACCCCATTACAGTGGCCCCCAGTCACGTGCTGGTGAGTGTGTACGTGACAAATTGGTGGCAGAGCGGTGGGATATTTTTCTTTTTATTGCAGCATTAGTGCTTGGTTTAAGCAATTATTCCCTGCACTAAAGGACTGGCTGTATCTTTGTGAAGATTACACCAGTCTTACAAGAACTAACGCAGTGCTTACTTGACATACGTGCAATCAGTTTCCCTTCCCTGTTTTTCTTTTCTATCTTTTATTTGGCAAAGGGTGCTTTGTAAGATGGCAGCCCTGTACAAGAAGCAGAGCAAAGAAACTCTCATCAGCCTCTGCGAGGAGAGAGGGATTGACCCGGCAGCAAAGACGAAGGTTCTGCTGATCCGTGAGCTCGTGGAGCAGGATTTGCAGCAGCTGGACACGGCGTCAGAGAACGAAACTGACAACGCACAGGTCCAATTGACGGAATTTGCTCCTGAAATAATTTCCCCTGAGGACACCCGCAGCGGCAGTTCTCAGGGAGGCATGGACTCTGCTCTGGGCATGGCTTTGCAGCAGCTTGGCGCTTGTGACCCTAATTTGCGCCTACAACTTATCCTGCAATACCATCAAGCGGAGAGAGAGGCTGCTGCTGCTGAACGTCAGGCAGAGAGAGAACGAGAGGCTGCTGCTGCTGAACGTCAGGCCGTGCGAGAGGCGGCTGAGCGCCAAGCAGCGAGAGAGCGAGAGGCTGCCGAGCGCCAAGCAGAAAGGGACCTCAAGTTGCAGCTGGCACGACTTGAAAGGGGTGAGGCTTTGCCACAGCCTCATGCCCAGGATACAAACCCTTTGAAACCCCGACTAGAACACTTTCCTGTGATGGAAAAGAATGGGGACTTAGATGTTTTCCTAAGAGGATTTGAAAAAACTTGCAGACAATATCATCTGCCCAAAGAGCAGTGAGCACGATATCTGATCCCAGGGTTAAGGGGCAAAGCCTTGGAGGTTTTTTCGGACCTCCTACCAGAGAAAGATGGGGACTATGATGCCATAAAGAGAGTTCTGGTCATGAAATATCACCTCACTCCGAAGGTGTATCGCAGAAAATTTCGGAGTCTGCAGAAAGGTCCCACTGACAGCTACGCAGATGTGGAGAGCAACTTAAGAGTCACTTGCAAGCAATGGGTAGAAGGACTCTCTGTTTCCAGCTTTGACGACCTGTTGGATCTAATGGTCAAGGAACAGCTTCTCCATATCTGTCCCGTGGATGTTCGTCAATTTGTCTGTGACTGGAAACCCAAGACGTCCAGAGACGCGGCTGAACTGGCAGACTCCTATGTTGCCAACAGGATGCCAGAAGCCCGGAGAACACCTGAGTCCACCTGGAGGAGAGGTAAGCCTGCTGGGGATCCCCCTTCTCCTCCCCATCGATCACCTGGGCACCCTCCTAGTACTCCTCCCGGGTCCCCGAGACCCACACGCCCATTGACTGACATGCGCAAATGTTTTATATGCAACAAAGTGGGGCATGTTAGTGCCACTTGCCCAGACAAGCGGAGGAGTACCCCTATGCCCACAGCGCCCCCCGTAACAGGCCCTTCCATCTATCTTATAACTGGGACTGCAGGAAGGAGAAAGCATAACCTTCAACCTGTCACCGTGGGCAGAAAAGTCGCCATGGGCTTCAAAGACAGTGGGGCAGATGTGACTGTTGTGCGTCCAGAGATGGTGGATGCTAAAGATATCATTCCAGGAAAGACCATGTCCCTGACCGGATTTGGTGGAGTCCGCTCTGCTATACCAATGGCTCGTGTTTATCTGGACTGGGGAGCGGGCCGAGGGATGAGAGAAGTGGGTGTTTCTGCTACTATCCCCTATTCGGTTCTCCTGGGTTTGGATCTGGGAGTAATGCAAGTGAATTATGTTCCAGCTCCCCCTCCGAATGCAACCCCAGCAACCCAGATATATGATTCCCCACAGAGACTGTGCAATACTTCTGGGAAATGCCCAGATGTGAAGGGAAATCTGAAAGTGGATATACCTCTGGATGAGGCCACTGATATGTGTACTGTGCAAAATGACCTCTCCTTACGTCACACCTGTGACCCATAGTCAGGATGTCTGCAAGCATCAGATTTGTGTGTCGGCTGACCAGCCCAAGGCGAAATCCTCTGCAGAGATCAAATTGCAAGCTGATGTGAAAGAGTCTGCAGCCCCCCTCAACCCCTCTTCTGCTGACAGTCACAGCTCTCACATGCTTCCATTATCAGATCACAGGGAAGAGGAGCTGCCAGGCCAAACAGCTCTGCCCCCTGCGGAGTCTGATAATCACGGAGTGCATGGGGAACAGGGAGCTAAACCAGAGTCTAAAGAATTGGGGATCCCTGATAGCAGCCCCACTGATGTGTGATGTGTGGCCAGAAACCCATGGGGATAACAGGGACTATCCCTATGTCACCCCTCCGCCTATCAAGGACCCCCCAGCACCTGAGGAAGAAGTGTCTTGTACTATGTTTTGTGATACTAGCTGTGACTCTGATGTATCTAAGCCTGTGGATGTATCACAGCTAGTGTTGAGCGATTATTATCGACAAAGTTGAAATCGGCACGGTTTTTATGGTGATCGGATTTTTTCGATCACGCGATAATTTAGGTGAAAATCTGCGCATAATCTATTAATATCGCGCCATTTTCAGCACTTCCTGTCATTTTGGCGGCCAGCAAATCAGCTTACAGAATAGAGCAGGGTGAGCTGGGTGTGCGACGTCATGACTGGGATGTGTATGGTTGCGATTGGCTGGAAAAATCACATGACCTGGTTTTACATAGAACAGCCCTTCCTGTTCTGCCTCAGTGTGTGTCTGTGTATCATAGGAGTAGGACGTGTGCTCGGTCTCTGTTAAAACAGCTCAGCGAAACTGTTCTATTTGTTCACACAGACAGCTATGCTTTTAGCTGTGAACATTAGAACTTAGGTAGATTAGAGATTTGCAGATTTTAGTAACTTAGGCAGAGAATTTTAAAGGAGCATCTAGCCCTGTACAGTCGCGGGGGGGAAGAGTGGGGAGCCGGGGGCTGCGGGCGAACACAGACAGGCTCTTTAAAGGAGCGTGGATATTGTGCAGCCCAGACTTTGTTTAGACCCTGCATTGGAAAGGGTTTTTATTAACAGTTTTCTGTTGAAATATTACTTGTATGTTGTGCAGCCTGAACTTATATTAGGATACAGATCTTTTCTAGTAACTGCAGGTGTATTTGATATAGGCCACGAAATTGACTTCTCTGAATTGATTTTCTTGGATCTGAAAATTACAAAGGGTACAAATGGGACTCTTAACACCATAGCCCACCGTAAAACCACTGCTGGTAACAGCTTATTGAGGTGGGAAAGTGCCCACCCCGCTCCTTTAAAACGTGGTATCCCCAAGGGCCAGTACATCCGTATACGTAGGAATTGCACTGATATTAGAACTTTCAAGTCAGAGGCAGATGCATTAAAAAGAAGGTTTCTACAACGGGGATACCCTAAAAAGGTCCTTTCTGAGGCCTACATCTATGCCCGTGATAATGACAGAAAAAAGTTACTGGGGAAACGTGAGGTGGAGCCCTTACAGGATATTGTGAGAATTATTGGAACCTTTGATGAGTCTGCGACACAAATTCGAGAATTAATCAACAATTTTTGGCCCCTCCTCAGGCATGACTCAGATATTTCTGAATTTATCGAATCAAGTCCAAGTATCACTTTTAGAAAGGGTAAGAGTATTGGGGACATGTTGGTGCATAGCCATTTTTCATCCCCTAGGCTTCAAACAACATGGTTATCATCAAGAGTAGTGGGCACTTTCAGATGTGGTGGATGCAAGGCTTGCTCCTTCATCAATGTTTCAAAGAGTTTCAAATGTGTTAATCAGGACGTAGTTTCAATATGCAAGACTATGCCAATTGTAAAAGCAAGGGTATAGTCTATCAATGTTCTTGCAGCTGTCCACTAATGTATATTGGAAAGACCAAACGTGAATTCAGACGTCGGATTTTGGAACATGTAGGAGACATAAATCATCGACGTGACACTACGGTGGCACGTCATATGAACTCCGTACATGGGACTAACCCTTTAGAATTGTCTTTTTCAACTGTTGAGGTTGTGAAACCATCAGTGAGAGGGGGAGACTTTGACCGCAAACTACTTCAGCGTGAAGCACGTTGGATTTATCTTCTGAAGACTCTTAAACCAAAAGGTTTGAATGATAATTTATCATTCACTTCGTTCATCTAAGTACTAGTCCGGTATATCATTGTGTAATTTCGTCACGTTATCTATTATATATCAAATACAAACTCTTCTTATCTGGTATCTTGGCTATTTAAAGTACTGACACAGTAATAATATTATTGTTTAGGTTATACATCGTTGGCAGATTTATTTATTCCTTTGTAGCGTGCATACTAATTCTGTCCTTTGGGCAGTCTAGATATGTTTATACAGATAGTATATTTTGCCCTCAGTTGTTGAAACACATATGTTTTGCTGTATCTTTAAATATATTTATTTAATTTACTTGTTAAATCAGGTTAACATATTAGGTCTATATTATTGGGGACATCATTTGCTATTTTTTACCTGTTGCTATATTTATTCCATACTTTGGGGACTGTTTGTGCTGAATGCACAGTTTTCACTGATTTGCGGGCTATCTCCAGTCTCTAGTTCACTGCGCATGCGCCCGGGGAGTCATGGCAACGCTGGACTCTCTACTTGCTTTGGAATATCTCGCGCATCGCGATATTATCCCGCGCGCATGCGCAGTTCAGGCATTAGGTACGCATGGCCTCTGTATTGTTTACTACGCTACCTTGCAGCCAACGTATGTTAGTGGTTGCCATGGCGATGAAGTCTCGCGATCCTATTAGCGGCGCCTGCGCAGACAATATTCTAGGACGCTGATTTTGCATGCTTTTTGGTTGTTTGTGTTATAACTGTGAATGGACATCTGCATCAGCGTTTTACCTAATTAGGGGTTAGTATTTAAACCTCTTCCTGTGTCATGCTCACTTGTCCACTATCATCTGGCTATTCCTTTGTATCTGAGGACTCGGAGATCCTGTTCACACTATCTCAGGACTCTGCCTTCCTTATTTCACTGACTAGAGTATCAGAGTCGTGAGTTTGCTATATCTGTTATATGTGTTAAGCTTTTTTCTGTACACTTTCTTTTCCCTGATGAACCTCTAATATCTGTGAGGGGAAACGCGTCGGAAGGTTTTGGATGTTCATATTTGGACTTCCAGCATATAACTGTGTATGGACATAGCTCTTTGCCTTTCATCGCACATGTAGGGCTATAGGGGTCATCCTGTCTGCTATACACCTTTCATTTTGTATTTAGCATTCTTTGTTTCATGTGTAATGGGATGTAGTATATCTATAATAAGAGGAGTATATCATTCTTCTTTTAGGAGCCTATTTTAGCTTTAGTCTTTAGGGTGTAGTGCAGGAGGTACGTGTTTGGGGACGCCCTTATCAGGGCGATTTCCCCAATTATTCTGGTTAGGTAGTTGATATGTGGTAGGGATAGATATTCTTGATAGGTTAGGATGTTTTTTGTGAGCGTTTATATATAATTTGATGTAATTTAATAAAAGTTAAGTTTTAGCTTTTTCGTTTTTCCTAGGATTTATACCACTCTTTGTGGTTTGGTGTTTAACAAAATTTTTTGGTATATCCAGGACTTATTTATCTTTAGTAGGCTGTCTCCTCCTACTTTACCCTAAGTGGAGTTTCTGTGGTTTTTTCTTCTAGGTGTTTTTTTCACTTTGGCGAAGTCCAGCTTTGTTCATTGAGGCACCTTGCACTTAAATTTGAATACAGCAATTTTGTAGTCACCGCAGGTGTATTGATAGGTGCAAAAAATTCCGTTTGTTATCCGAATAGTTTTTAAATAGCTGTATTGCACGTGGTGCAGCCCTAGTTTTTTCAGATAGCCACGTTGTACAATTCTGATAGAAAAATTTTCTAGCAACTGTTCTCGTTTGTCATTGCTGCAAAAAACACAATTTCTCATCCATCTAACTTCTGAATAGTTTTATTGGGCTCTTTGAATCTCAGTTTTGCGCAGATAGCGCACTTGTATGTTATTTTGTTAAAAACTATAATTTTCTAGTCCTACTGGGCAGTTGTAACTCCTTGGGACTGAAGGAAGAACACTGTTGATTTTGTCTTACGGTTCTTCCACCAGACCGCATTTCACAGGAATTCGCTAGAAACATTTCAGTTTCTAATCCTAGTTGGCTGTAGGAAATCAGAGGGATTTGAGAATAGCTGTGATTTGCCGTCTTTTAATAAGAGACTTTCCAAAACTCTTCCATACCTTCTCAAATTTTTATCTTTGTGAACATGGAGCGAAATGCAGGTGGTAAGCGAGCAAAGAGGGGGGTAGGACATGGAGGTAGAGGTACGAGAGAAGGTGCTCCTTCCAGTGCTGGCGACAACACGCATGCCAGCGGATCGTCGGTTGCAGGACCGTCAGGCCTGTCATCACTGGGTCAGGGCCCTGTGAATCTCAGTAACAAACAGCGTCGCCAATCTGTTCTTCAGTGGTTAATGCAACCTGCATCCAGCAGTCTTACCTCGTCATCCTCCCAGTCACGGCCACAAATGTCGTCATCAGCATCATCAGCATCCATCCAACATGAAGCGAAGGCAGCCCAAATGTCAACTCGTGTACCCACCACTGTGGATAATCCATTTTCTGAAGACCTCTTTGATGACAAAATGCGGTTGGGGTCAGAAGTCATGTTAAAAAATCAAGAGGCCAAAGAAGATGATTTTGTCTGCTCTGACGCCCAGTTACTAATGCCATCAGAGGAGGAGAAGCCGGTCAATCGGCAAAAATCCCGGGCGTTCGGCAACGCCTTGCAGTGCCTCTTGCTTGTAGCACGCAGCTTATGGATGCCGAATGTCAGGACGACCAAGTCACCTGTGTTGATGATGATGACGACGACATTGTGGATCCATCGTGGTCTTTTCAGCAGAATTTGCTTGCGAGCGCTTCATCACTGGATGAGGAGGAAGACGATGGGGTAGTGTCAATACGGGTCCCGCCTCAAAAAGGGAGAGGGCGGTCGCAGAAGTCCGCTGATATGATTCCGCCAGCCATGGTCAGCGGAAACCCCGCTCCTCACTTTTCGCCGTCTAAAAGGTCCAGTACCTCTCATGCCTGGGCCTTCTTTGAGCAAGCCTCTGATTCACCCATCGATGTAATATGTCGCCTTTGCCGTAAACGCATCAGTTGAGGCAAGAATCTTAGGTGTTTAACCCCTTACCGACATTTGCCGTACTCATACGGCTATTTCGGGTAGGGGTTCCCGCAAATTGCCATAAGAGAACTTCATAGGAGTAAAGGACCGCCGCGGCTAAAGTCGCGGTGATCCAGGGAAGATGGCTGCGGTCCCTGACAGCAGACCGTCTTCCCTCAGTGCCCAGGGAGGCAGCGATGCCCCCCCGCATCAGCGATCGCCGTGATTGGCTGTTCAAATCTGAACAGCCAATCACGGCAATTCACCATATAAATCAATGGCTGTGTCTGCTGACACAGCGATCGGCGCTGATAGGTGCTGTATAGCACAGCACCTATCACCACCGAGTAGTAGGGGGGCGTTGATGGTGGTACCACCACCCCATAAGCTGCGATTGGTCGGCCGGCACCGACCGTCCAATCGCAGCGCTGTCCGGCCCTTTTAACTACCGACACTGCCCTGTCGCCGCCATTCCGGTTAGGAACGGTGGCAGAGCGGTGTCGTGGTGTCCGTGCCCCCAGTACTAACCAGATTGGTGGTCCAGTGGCGATCGTTGGTGGTCCGGTGGCGAGCGATCGTTGGTGGAGTGGTGCGTCTGCACTCTCTGCCAGCTCAGGCTCTTCTGTGCTCAGCCGCCTGCAGCTGTCTGTGTTATAAGCACAGATAGCTGTCAGTGCGGTCTAAGCACTGTTAACCCTCTCCCTGTCTGCTTATCAGTGATAAAACACTGATTAGCATTATTTTGGGGTGCAGGAATTTTTTTTTTTACATTTTTTTTATTTTATTTATTTTTTCCTTTTTTTTTGGGTTGCGCCAATTTTTGCGCAATCACCGCTACCCTCAACGCTGGTCAGTGACGCCTCACTGACAAGCGTCTTTTTTTGAGGGTCTAGTGGTCTTTTTTTGTGTCTTTTTTTTTCTAGCGCTGATTAGTGACGTACGTCACTAATCAACAGCCACGCTCAGGTGGTGACGCAGGGATTAGTCCTGCTGCCTCTGAGCGTTGATCAGTGACGTACGTCACTGATCTTTATAAAGTATTTTTCTATAATTTTTTTTTCTAATCCTAAATAAGAAAAAATAAAGTAAAAAAAAAAAAATAGTGGTTAGGAGCGTAGCTTACTAGCTAGGCAGGGCGTTAGGTTAGCGGACGTTCGGTTAGGTTACGTCCGCTTAGCTTAGTGAAAAAAACATTTAGCTTTTTATAGTTAGAAGAGTGTATATATATATATATATATTTATATATATATATATATATATATATATATATATATATATATATATATTAGATTTATATAGCAATAGACGGACGTTTAGTAATTTTTTTTATAGACATTCGTTTATAGACTTTTTTTTTTTAGTTTAGGGTTTTTTAGTTTAGGGTTTTTTTTTTTTAATTGCTCCAACCACCGCTGCCCTCAACGCTGGTCAGTGACGCCTCACTGACCAGTATCTGTTAATTTTTTTTTTTGAGGGTCTAGTGGGGAATTTTTGTCTTTTTTTTTTTTTTTTTTCCTAACGCTGATTAGTGACGTACATTAATCAACAGCCACACTCAGGTGGTGACGCAGGGATTAGTCCTGCTACCTCTGAGCGTTGATCAGTGATCTTTATAAATTATTTTTCTATCATTTTTTTTTTTAGTATTCCTAATTAAAAATAGTGGTTAGGAGCGTAGCTTACTAGATAGGCAGGGAGTTAGGTTGGCGAACGCTAGGTTAGGTTAGTTATGTCCGCTTAGTATATTAGATTTATATAGCAATAGACAGACGTCTAGTAATTTTTTTTTCGTTTAGGGTTAGTATATTTTTTTTTTCTTACTGAACTTTTAATTTTTTTTCAGTAAACTTTTAATTTTAATTTTTTTTTTACTACTTTAAATTTTTTTTTTTTTTTACTAAACTTTTAATTTTTTTTCTACACTTTTATTTTTTTATAAAAAAATAAAGTAATCCCACACACAAGTGAAATCACAACATACACCTCCCCGTCATAATTTTTTACACAAACACGTGTTGAAGCACCTACATTTTATACGCCCCATAAAATATCCCAAAATAAAAAAAAATGTCCCCGTTTTCCCAGAGACGCTACTCAGCGGAGGAGGCGTACACTATCCTGGCCGAGGATAGCGAGTCCGTCAGTGATTCGGACGAGGAGTTTACTGGGTTCGTCTTGTCCGGATCCTCCTTCGCTGATAAAGGTCCCTCCCGTAGACGCCCCCGTAGGTCAGAAGAGGTGACCCCCCAAAGTAGTGACCACATATGGACTCCTGCCCCAGAATATCACCAGCCACAAATCCCTGACTTGGTGGCCACCCCTGGAGTCCATATCGACACTACAGGCCTCACTGAAATAGATTTTTTAACCCCTTAAGGACCAGGCGTTTTTTTTTTTGGTGACACGTTCGTTTTTCCCTCCTCGCCTTCTGAAAGCCATAACTTCTTTATTTTTCCACCTACATAGACACTTGAGGGCTTTTATTTTGCGGGACAAGATGTACTTTCTAATGGCGTTATTCACTATACTATAGAATCTACTGGGAAACCGCAAAAAAATTCCAAGTGGGACAAATTGTGGAAAAAAAATTATTTTTGCCATCTTGCGGGGGTTTTGCTTTTACGGCGTTCAATCTTCGGTAATATAATGTGTTATCTGTATTCTTCAGGTTGTTACGCATCCGGCAATACCAAACATGTAGGGTTTCCGTTATGTTTTGGTACCGTAAAAAAATTCCAAACATTTTCTATTTTTTAAATATGCGCCATGGCGCCATTTTGTGCGACCAATAACTTTTTTGTACTAACACCTACAGAAGTCATTGAGGCGGTATTTTTTGCGGGCTGAAGTGTACTTTTTATCGCTAGCAGTTTGGAATGCATGCAACTGTTTTGATCATTTTTATTCCATTTTTTTGAGTGACATAAAATGACCAAAAAACGCAATTTTGGCGTTTGGAATTTTTTTCTTCTACTGTGTTCAGCGTATGTGATAAATGATGTTCTATTTTTATAGATCGGAATTTTTTGGACTCGGCGATACCAAATATGTGTAACTTTTTTATTATTTTATTGCTTTTATTTGTAAAATGGGGAAAGAGGGGTGATTTGAACTTTTAATACTTTTTTTTTTTTATCGTTTAAAACTCTTTTTTATTTTTTTTTTTTTACTGTAAACTTGAGGCCACCTGTGGTACTTGACCACTAGGTGGGGTGATTGTTAATACAAAACCTAATGCATTGCATAGGCAATGCACTAGGGTGTACAAAGATGGTGGTTTCCCCACTTCCTGTCTGCGGACGGAAGTGGGGCAAACCGGCCAGGGTAAGTGACGGGAGCCTTTACAAGGCTCCCCACCACAATGCCCAGTGATCGGATCGGCGCAGCATAGCTGCGCTTATGCCGATCACCGCACCGATCAGTGCGCGGCACCGATCGGCGTTAATTCAGACGCCGCGGCCATCTTTGCCGCAGCGCCTGATGGGTAAAACAGCGCCAGCGGACGGAGCCACCCGCCGGCGCTGTTACTGCCGGGTGTTAGCGGCGATTTGCCGCTAACACCCTGCGGCTGTGCGGGGGGGTCGCGGAGCGATCCCCCTGCAAAGCCCCTTAGCGGCCCTGGGACGTACTGATACGCCCAAGGTCGTTAAGGGGTTAAAGTCTTTTTCTCTGAGGATCTGGTAGATGTCATGGTGGCACAGACCAACCTCTATGCCCAGCAGTTTCTGGCCCTGAACCCCCACGTCCTCATTCTGCAGGTGGACCCCCGTGAACACTGCAGAGATGATGGCTTTTTGGGGCCTTATTCTGCACATGGGCATAGTGAAAAAGCCCGAGGCCCGGCAGTATTGGAGTACTGATATCTTTTACAGTATTCCCTTTTACCGCCATGCCATGTCCTGTACCCGCTTTGAGCAAATTCAAAGATTTTTGCACTACACTGATGATTCCCTGTGCCCACCCCGTGACGACCCCACTTTTGACCGCTTATATAAAGTTCGGCCTGTTATCACCCATTTCAGCGTCAAATTTTCAGCGGTCTATACCCCTGAGAAATTTATTTGTGTAGATGAGTCCCTCCTATACTTCAAGGGCAGACTCAAATTTCCCCAATCCCTCCCCAGAAAAAGGGCGCGGACGGGATAAAAAAGTCAAGTGTGTGAGAGTACCCCGGGTAACACCCAGTTTCCCCATTTTTTGAAGGAAAGGACAGCCAAAATTTTGCCCTGAATGCCCCCCTTCCCCAAAATTAGGGGAAAAAAATAGTGGGGGATATGGTGCAGCCACTGTTAGAAAAAAAAGGGGTTAACCAAACCCCTATAGTGGATAACTTTTATACCGGCATTCCATTTTTTAATTTTGCCTCAGCTGCGGGACGAAAGCACCCCTGTGGCCCCCTTGTGCCCCTAGAACCAAGGGGACCCCCCAAAACCCTTTTTTCGCGCTTTTGGGTTTCCTCAAAGGGGAGAAAGCGGGGTCCCAACCCAAGGGGGGATTTTGTTTCCCCTGGGTCAAATACAAGGTTAAGGGGGGACGCCTTTGTATTGCCCCACATGTCCGGCCCCCGGCAAAAACCCCTCCCCCCTTTTACGAAGGGTTTAGGGAAATTTACAGGCCCCCCCAAACAAACCCCCGACTTTTTAATTTTGGATCTAAAATTTCCGGAAACCATGGGAAAGGGGTTATAGACATGTCGGACCGGGTGCTGAACCCGTCCCAGTGCTTCAGGAAAGACCAAAGTGTGGAAAAAAAAGCTGGCCGTCCCACATTGTCCCAAAATGGCGATGTACAAGCTTTTTTTTTTTTCCCGTTGTACGGGCCCAAAGGGCGGGGGAGTTTATTACCTTCCAAGAGAAGGTAATAAAGGCGCTTTTTTTTGGGGAAACCCAAAGGGTGGGGGGCCCCCCCAACTTTGGTTTGACGTCCCCCGTATTGTCCCCGGGGGTCAGCTTTCCCCAATGAAATCCCCCCCACAGGGCAAAAAAGGGGGTTTTTAGGATGCAAAAAGGGTTTTGCAAAGTTTGCTAAAAAAGGGGAATCAAAAAAAGGGACACCACGAAATGTTGTGAAACCTCCCCTGAAAAGGGAAAGGGCCCCCTTCTGCATAAAAAAATTGTTTTAAAAACCTGTCCCAAATTTAATCCAGGGATTTTTTGTTTAAGCTTTTTTTTTTTCCTTTTTTTTTGGGGCCCTGAAACCTTTTCCCTGAAGAAAAAAAGGGGCCCAACATGTATGAATCCCCCCGGGGTTTTCAAAGGCCCCCCTTTTTCCCCCTTTTTTTCCCCGGGGGAATCGGGCCCCGATTTTTTTTTGGTTGGGGGAAACCCCGGGCGGCGCTCTTAATATCATGAAAAAGTCCGCCACGCCTGCCGGGGCCGTTTGAGGGGGAAAAAGTGCGGGGACAGGGGCCGCTGTGCGGCGCTGGGTATGCTTCGCCGTCGAGGTAGCGCACCCCATCCCTTGGGGTAAAATTTCCCCCACGCCTGGGCCAGTTTTGGGGGGTTTTGCAGTGCGGGACTTAAGGCGCCGTGCGGGACTGCCCCCAGAATCTTTTCCCGGGATGCGAGACAGGCTGGAGGGGCCCAGAGAAATCATTCCGATGCCCGGTGCGGAGTATGAAGAAAAAAACCCCCCCTTTTATAAAGGCTTTTTCTAATTTTTTTGGGTCTAAATTTCCTTTCCGTGCGGGGCCCAAAAAGTGAAGCAGGACCCGGAAAAACATGGGGGGGGAAGGGTTCGAAGATCCCCGACAGAAGTCTCGGCGCTCCGCTCCGTGCAGCAGGAGTGTGTTTCCCCAAAAAAAAAATCGCCTTTAAAAAGGCGGAAAAACAGTGTCAAAAAGGGGAGGCTGAATGTACAAAATAATTCTTAAAAAAAAAATCATTTTCCCCAAAAACCCCCGAGGAACGGCACAAAAATTTCAAAAAATTTTGAAAAGGGGAAAATTCCCGGGAAATACAGTAATTCAAATCCTAAAACCCTTTCTCATGGTCCCCAAAAACCGGCCCAATCGGGAATGGGGAGCGACAGTAAACCCTTTAAAGAAAATGGGGAAGAATTGACCAATCAAAATCCCCGGGGGGGTTAATTAAAAAAATCCCAGAAAAAAATGCGGGAAAAGAGTTTGTTTGGGTGAGTTTAAACGGGGGCTTGGCTATCTCAGCCAATGAATAGGAGCGAAAAAGCCCCAATTCTGGGGTTATGGAAATTAATTTTAGACCAATTAAAACCCGGCGCAAAAGGGTTCCCATTTAGCAAATGGGGAGATTTACACCAACAGAATCCAGGGCGGGTTTAATTCAAAATACAGAAAAAAATGCGGGGAAAAGACTGTTTGGGGTTGAGCTAGCGGGGGGCCGGCTAGTCAGCCAATCAGAGCGTGAGCTATTTCCCCCCCAAATTATATCTATGGAGGGGAGGGAGGGGCCCTCAAATCTCCGCGCTCAGCGCCGCGCGGCATGAAGTATTAATCAAAAAATTATTTTTATTAAAAAAGTGAAAAAACATTCCCCGATAAAGACCAAAACCCCTTTTTTGAAAAAAAAAAGCATTTAATTAAAAACCCCGAAAAGGGCTTTTCGGCCCGCCCGAAAAGGCGCTACTTGGGGAATTGCCTTTAGAGGGAATTGGGGGGGAAAGGGACGTAATTAAAAATTTTTTTTAAGTATTCTCATTGGTGGGCCCATAAAGCCCCAATCAGAATAGGAGGGGACAATGTCCCATTATAACCTATGGAGGATTTTTGAGAAATTTCAGAATAGGAGCGACAATTTTCCCTTTCCCTACCTTTATGGAGGAAAATTTTGACCAATCGAATAGGAGGACAATGTCCCTTTTTCTTTCCTATGGGGGGAAATTTTGGCCAACAGTTTTGGGGGGCCCCCAATGTCCCATTCTTTCCTATGGAGGAGAATTGCCCAAATTTTCAGTTTTAGGGGGAGAACAATGTTTTCCCATTCTATCCTATGGAGGAAAAATTGCCCAAAATCAGAATAGGAGCGAAAATGCCCCTTTTTAAATTCCTAGGGAGGAGAATTGCCCAAATTTCAAAAATGGGGAACAAACAAAGCCCCTTTTCTAGCCTTATGGAAAAAAAAGGGCCCAACCCATATTCAAAGGCGGGACAGTTCAAAATACGGTAAAAGGCAAAAAACGAGCTGATTGGTTAAAGCAGCGGGGGCTCTTTCCAGCTTAGCCAACCCAAAAGAGCGAGCTATTTTTCTCATAGATTTCCTATGGGGAAATCAAAAATTTAAAAGACCCCGCCTTTAATTTTTTGGGAAACCCAATGGGAGAGCGACAAAGTCCTTGGGTTTTGTAATGAAAATCTGAAATCAAGTTTTGTTTTATGGCCGTTTTTCAAAATTTTTAAACACTACACAAGTTGTCACGATGTGTATAAAAAAGGAAAACCGAATATGTGGCTAACAAAAAAAAAAAATATTAATTCCCAAAAAATCATGTTTATTTCTTTATTTTCTTTACCCAAGGGGTTCAATAGTATGGGGGGACCCCGAAAAAAAGAAAAAAAAAACATGTTTTTGGGAAATTAATTTTTATTTTTTTCGTTACCCCACATAATTGGGGTTTCCCTTTTATTACACATTTTGACAATTGTGTAGTGTTATAAATTTTGATTTCGGAAATATCCCAGTTTGATTTCAGATTGCATTAAAAAAACCCATGGAGCGTCGCTCGCTTACCATTGGCCCAAAAATTTTACGGCGGCTTTTTTGAAATTGGGCCAAAACCCACAGACCCGCGCTCAGAATGTCTTTTCCCCATAAAAACTCTATGAGAAGTAGCCGCGCTCTCTGATTGGCAAAAGCGGGGAACGAGCCCCCGCGCTTAAAACCAATCAGCTTTTTCTGCCTTTTTACTGTTTTTTTGAACTGTCCCGCCTTTGAATATGATTGGCCCCAATTTTTCTCCATAGGCTGGAATGGGGTTTTGTCGCTCCTTTTTGGGATTGGTCAATTCTCCTCCTTGGGCCCTGGGGAAGGGGGATTTTTGTCGCTGTTATTCTGTTTGGTCAAATTTTTCCATGGGCCTGGGAAGGGGCATTGTGCCCCTTTATTTTGTTTGGCTGAGTTTACCCAAACCCCCCCGTTATTTCACCCAATCAGCTGTTTTTAGCTTTTTTTACTGTATTTTGAATTATCCCGCCTGGTTTTCTGATTGGGGTCTACACTTTCCATAGTTTAAAATTGGGACTTTGTCGTTTCCTATTTAAAGGGGCGGGAGCTAGCCAGAGACCCCGCTAGTTTCACCCAAAATCAGCTCTTTTCAGCATTTTTACTGTTTTTTTTTGAATTATCCCGCCGGGGGAATTTTGTTTTGTCAATTTTCCCCTTTTAAGCTTTTAATGGTTCATGTCGCCCCGATTCTGATTGGCCGGTTTCTGCCGACCAATGAGAATAGGTTTCGATTTTAAATTACTTTTATTTCCCGGAATGTGCAAAAATCATTTTTCGATATTGTGCGTTCTAGAGTTTGGGAAAATGTTTTTTTTTTTTATTTTTGGGGTTTTTTTGCACATTCAGCCTTTTTTTGCAAATGTTTTTCCCCCTTTATTTAAAAACGGGTTTTTTTTTCCCCATTAATACTCTGCCCGCGGAGGGGGAGGCCCCAGATTTTTTGTGCGGGTCTTCAATCCCCTTTTTTGGGGATGTTCCCCTTCTTGCTTTAATTCGCCATTTTTTCCGGGGATTTCGACCCAAGTTGCTTGTCCCGGGGCTGCCGGGGAATTCTATCGCGATCTTTGAAACGGCCCTTCCCCGCATGTTCCCATCTGCTTCACTTCGCCCCCGCCGGAGGATTTTGACCAAAAAAAAACCGGTCTGCTTGGTTTGGAGCTTGGGGAGTGCCCCGGTTTTGGCCCAGCCGCCCTTTGGGGCATGGCCTCGGGGCTATTTGAGGCGCCCCCCCTGGAAAAGCCCCAACACCGCCTCACTTGCCCGCCCTTGCACGCCCCTTCATTTGGGGCCCCAGCCGAAAGTTTCCCCCGCTGCGTTTTCCCACAGCGGGATTCGGGCTGGGAAAAGGCGCAGTTTTATGCTGAAAAAGGGAAAAAAAGGGGTTTAAAAACCCGTTTAAATTTTCGCCCCCCAAAACTTTTTATAGGGTTTATTGTGCCCGGGAAAAAAGGCCGCCCGGAAAAATTGTCAGATTGCATTTTTCGGTTTGTAACGCCCAATAATTTGTGAACTAGTTTAATGAAACCAACCCGCCCCTTCCCAAAAATTTTAATTTCCCCCCCTTAAAAAAGTTCCTTGGGGGTTTTACATTCTAAAATGGGGTTACTTTTTTGGGGGGTTTTTTTAAAAATTTTTTCAATCACAGCAAGTTTCAAAATTTTCAGGGAACCCTGCTGTGTATTTCAGCAAAATAGGGGGTTTTCATGGCATAATTGCTTTGGGTTTTCTCCATGGCGTGTTTCAGGGGGGGAAACCCAAATTCTAGGGTGAAAATTTTGGGGTGTCCCCAGAAAGGGGAGTTTGGGGCATGGCGGGAAAAATTTGGGGATCTGATTTTTCAATTTGTTTCAAAAGGGTTGCCCCTTTTTATTTTGCAGTAGATGGCGAGTTTGCATAAAAGGGGGTTTTCCCTTTTTTTGCCTTTTTATGCATAATAATGTTTTGGAAATTAAAATTTTTTGAAAAACCGGGCTGTTCAAATTTGAATTTTCACCCCTTTTAAAAAAATTCTTTTTGGGGGGGGGTACTTCTAAAGGGGGGGTTTTACTTTTTTGGGGGTTTTATAATATTTGTTCCCCATCCCCCAGCATGTACAATTGTCAGGGGCTTTCTGTGTATTTCAGCAAAATAGGCATGTCCATTGGGGGATTTAAATTTTATGTTCTTCCATTTTCGTGTTTTTAGGGGGCCGCCAAAATTTTAGGGTGACATGTGGGGTTGGCCCCAGAACGGGGAGACATGGCAGAAAAATTGGGGATCTTGGGTTTTTTAATTTTTGGGGAAGGCTTGCCGCTGTTTTGTGCAGTAAAGATTGGGAAATTTTCCCTTTTTAAAAGTCAGTTTACATTTTTTTCCTTTCTTATGCCTTAAAAATGTCTGTGAATTTAAATTTTTTGAAAAAAACCCGTCTGTTCAAAAATTTTTAATTAAACCCCTTTAAAAAAGTTCCCTTTGGGGGTGTACGTTCTAAAGTGGGGTCACTTTTGGGTTTTTTATAAATTTTTGTTCAAAATACAAGATTTTGCAATTGTAAAGGGCATGCTGTGTATTTCAGGGAAAAAAAAGGCGTTTTGGGCATGGCATTTAAAAGCTATGTTTTTTTTCCATGGGTGTTTTAGGGGGCAGCCAAATTCTAGGGTGACATGGGGGGGGTTTTCCCTAGGGAAAGGGGAACTTGGGAGAAAAAATTGGGTATTGATTTTTCAATTTTTGCAAGGCTTTTTCCGCTGTTATTGTTGCAGTAAAATGGCGAGTTTCGCATTTAAAAGTCAGTTTGCCCTTTTTTTGCCTTTTTTTATGCATTTAAAAATGTTTTGTGAATTAAAATTTTTTGGGAAAAACCTGGCGTTCAAAAATTTTTTTTACCCCCTTTTTAAAAAGGGTTTTTTAGGGGGTGTAAGTTCTAAAGTGGGGTCACTTTTGGGGGGTTTTTTAAAAAAATTTGTTTTACATCACAGCATGTTTCAATTGTAGGACATGCTGGGGTATTTTTAGCAAAATAGGCATGTTTATGGGTTTAAATTGGGTTGTTTCTTTTCCCTGTCGTGGGTTTAGGGGGGGAGGGGCCCAAAATTTGGGGACATGTGGGGTGTCCTAGGGAAAGGGGAGACTTTGGGAGAAAAAAATTTGGGGAAATTTATTTTTCAAATTTTTCGCAAGGCCTTTTCCCCTGTTTTTGTGCAGTAAGATGGCAAATTCCGGTTTTTTAAAAAGGTTTAGTTTACATTTTTTTTTTTTTCTTTTTTCATTTAAAAATGTTTTGTGAATTTATTTTTTTTAAACTCCCTGTCTGTTTTAAAATTTTAATTTACCCCTTTAAAAAAGTTCCCTTGGGGGTGTACGTTCTAAAAGTGGGGTCCTTTTTTTGGGGGTTTTTTTTAATATTAGTTTTAATCACGCATGTGCAATTTTCAGGACATGGGTTTGGGGAAATTTTAGCCAAAAAAAGGGGTGTCTGGGGCAAAAATTGGGCCCTGTTCTCTCCCTGGCGGTTTTTTCAAGGGGGGGAGCCAAAATTTTAGGGTGGGCTTTTGGGGTGTTTTCCCCAGAAAGGGGAGAATTGGCCCGAAAAAAATTTGGGGATCTGATTTTTCCCAAATTTTTCGCAAAAGCCCTTTCCGCTGTTATTGTTCAAATAAGATGGCGAAAGTTAAATAAACGTCCAAATTTACTTTTTTGCCTTTTTATGCATAATAAGTATGGTTTAATTAATTTTATGAAACCCTGTCTGTTCAAAAATTTTAAATTTTACAACCCCTTAAAAAGTTTTTAAAGGGGGTGTTCGTTCTAAAAGTGGGGGGCACTTTTCGGGGGTTTTATTTAATTTTTTTTTACACCCCAGCATTTTACAAATTTTAGGACATGCTGTGTATTTCAGCAAAAGGGTTTTTTAAAGCGGGATTAAATTTCTATGTTTTCTCCTTTGGGGTTTTTTCGGGGGGGAGCCAAATTTTTAGGGTGACATGTGGGGTTTTCCCCAGAACGGGGAGACTTGGGAGAAAAATTGGGTATTGTTTTTTTAATTTTGGCCCAAGGGTTGCCGCTGTTATTGTGCAGTTAGATGGCGAATTACGTAAAAAACGTTTTAGTTTACATTTTTTTTTTTCCTTTCTAATGCACAGTACTGTCTGTGAATTAAATTTATAAAAATACCCGTTGTTCAAAATTTGAATTTTCACCCTTTTTTAAAAGGGTTTTGAGGGTGTACGTTCTAAAAAGGGGTCACTTTTTGGGTTTTTTTATAATTTTTTTTTCACATCACAGAAAGTACAATTGTCGGACAGGGTGTGTATTTCGCAAACTAGGCCTGTTATGGCATAATAGCTATGTTCTCTCCAAAGGCGTGTTTCAGGGGGGGAAACCAAATTCTAGGGTGGGAAAGTGGGGTTTTCCCCAGAAGGGGAGACATTGGCAGGAAAATTGGGGAAACTGATTTTTTTTTCCCTTTTTCGCAAGGCTTGCCCCCCTGTTGTTGTTAAAAGATTTTGGAATTTAAAACAGGGATTATTGTGATTTTTTTACCTTTATACCTTAAATTCCCCTAATCTTTTAAAAAAAAAAACATCTCTAGGGTCCAAATGACATTTTACCCCTAGATGAAATTTATTTTAGGGGTTTTTATTCCTAAAAAGGGGGTCAATTTTTTGGGTTTTTTTTTTCCCCTTCTGGAAAATTGGGGGGGTTTTCAAATTTCAAAAAATGAGGGCCTCCGCCAATCCAGCTTATTTTGCACTCCCAAAGCCAAATAGCGCTCCTTTTTCCCCTTTAAGATTTTTAACGTGCCCCGTTTATGTTTTTTGACCAAAATTTTGGGGTATTGCCTTACTCAGAAGAAAAATTGGGGGAAAGGTTTTGGGGGGCTTTTTTTTTCCCCCTTTTTTTGTGAAAATGAAAAAATTTCAGATTAATAGTGCAATTTTCTGGAAAAATTGGGGGATTTTTTCAAATTTTTACAACCGGATTACAGAAAGTTCTGTGAAAAACCTGTGGGGTTTAAAAGGACGCCTTTTACCCCTAGATGAAATTTTTTGAGGGGGTTTTAGTTCCCAAAAATGGGGTAAATTTTTTTGGGTTTTTTTCTTCGTTCGGGAACTTGGGGGGGGCGGGGGGGGGTTCCCCAAATAAAACATGAGGGGCCCCCAAAGCCAATCCGTTTATTTTGCACCCCCAAAAAGGCCAAATTAGGCCCCCTTCCCTTCAAAGACTAAAACCATGTGCCCCTTATAGGTTTTAGGGACCACTTTTTTGGGGGTTTTCCCTTTATTTGAAAAAAATTTTGGGGGCCCAAAAACCCGGGTTTTTTAGGGTGATTTTTGCTCCTCCCTTTTGTGAAAATGAAAAAATTTCAGTTTTAAATGGGTTGAAATTTTTCGGGGAAAAAAAATTTGTAATTTTTCTTTTTCCCACAACCAGTTTTCCAGAAAGTTCTGTAAAAAACCCTTGTGGGGTAAAACCCCCAACGCTATCCCCCTTTGAATGAATTTTTTTGAGGGGTTTTTATTTTCCCAAAATGGGGTCAATTTTGGGGATTTCCTTTTTTCCCTTTTAATTTGGGGGGGGAATTTACTAATCCCAAAATGAGGGCCCCTCCAAAAAAAACCAGTTTTTTTTGCATTTTCCCAAAGGGGCCAAATAGCGCCCCTTTTCCCCTTTAAGACTCCCCCACGTGCCCCTTTATATGTTTTTATGACCCATTTTAAAGGGGTATTGCATTCCCTAAAGAAAGGGAAATTTTGGGCAACAGGTTTTGGGGTGCTTTTTTCCCCCCTTTTTTTGTAAAAAATAAAAAATTTTTTAGATTAATAGTGAAATTTGGACCAGGAAACTGCAGTGACCTTTGGCCTTATAAAGAATCCCTTTAAACGGGCCCGGAAACTTCAAAAATTCCCTAACCCCCCCCCTTTCTATCCCCAAAATGGAGGAGGAGGTCTGAGGGGGGAAAGGCCCAAGGCTTGAATTTTAACCTTTTTAAAAAAATTTTTTTTTGTAAAAAATTGGAAAACTTTTTGGATATTTTTGAGAAAGGGTTTTAATTTCGGCAAATTAGGCCACCGGGTTAACCACTCCGGGAAATAAACTTTTATGGCCTATCAAATCCCCGGCGCGGTTTACCAAGAGGGAAATTTTTTTTTATTCGCAGTTTTCGGGGTGGAATAAATATTTTTATCCCCAACCGAAAACCCCCTAGAAAATAGACGCCAGTCCCCAAAATTTTTTTCGGTTTGTTTGGGTTTGAACCAAAGTTCTTCTGAACTTGCGCTCAGACTGTTGCAAGACCCTTTAATGATAAACAATCCAACCCCACTGTGTTAAACCCCGAAAAGCCCTGGAAAAAATTACGCATCCCTTTGGGTTTGGAAAACCTTTAATTACAGTAAAATGGGGGAAGGCCCCCGACGAGCTAGTACCCCTGATTGTTAAGGGCCCAAAATTAAACCCCAACGGTAATTTTTTTAAAACCCGTTCAAACTGCGGGACCGGTTTCTTAACAAAAGAGTTTTTGTGTTACCATTTGATTTTACCCTCTTTTGTTTTCCCATTAGCCCTTATGGGGGGAAAGGCAAAGAAAAGGAAGGAAAAAGGGTGTTTCCCAGAGCCTTGCAAAGGGCTCTCCAAAATCGAAAAAACGAAAACCCCTCTGCCGAAATGATTTTCAGGGGAAAACCCAAATAAAAGTTGACAATGGGTTTGAAAAAAGAGTTCAGGGAGTTTTTGGGGTTGGAAAACCCCCCCTTAACGGAAAAAGATGGCACTTTTGCTAAAAACGATCCAAAAACCCACCCAAATAAAATGTTTTGTTTTTTTAAAAGGGGGAAGGTTGTCATTAAAAATCCATGGAAAATTTTGGGTCCATGGGGGTTCAGGTATGGGTAGGGGGCAAAATTTCCCCGGGGAAATGGACGAGTTTGGGAACCTTTCCCCTGAGGCAGGACTTCAAAAAGATGCCACTTTAGGCCTCAAACTTTCCGACGGGATGAAGGCCCCCATTTAATTTACGAGAAAAAAGTTTTTTGTGCCAGACACCCCGGGATGCACGGGGTCAAAACAAAATTTTCAGGAAATTTTTTTAAAAAATCGTACCCAAAACTGAGGGGGGGGAAAAAGCCCTTTAAAAAATTTGGGAAACATTTTGGAAGGTTTCCTCAAAATCCGGGGGGGACATAATCTCAGTGGCTAAATGGGGGGAAATAGTTGAAAAAAAACAGTCTCCTTGGGAATAAAAGGGGGGGGGCCCCCTCCTGCAGTCCCGGTGGCGGGGCAAATAAAAATTTTTGATAGGAAAATAAGCCTTCCCCATTTTCAAAACCCGGGGGCTGTAAGTAACAAAAAAAGTTAAAGCGCTTTTAAAAAATAATGCCCCAACGCGCCTGACGGGGTTTTTAACCTTTTTTAGCACTCTTTAAAAAAGGGGTAAGATTTTAAATGATAAAGAAAAAGGCCCGTGACCTGATGCTGGGCACCCTCGAGGGGAAGTGGCGCCTTTCCCTCGAACCCCCATTTTAATACCCAAAAAACTCCCCGGTTTTTCCCAACATAAAAAATTCCTTTAAAGTTTTGGGGAAAAAAATTTTACTTTGAAAAAAAAGGGCCCAAAAGGGAAAAGGTTAGTATATTAGGGGACCCCTGAGCCCAAGGGGACAGCCCCCTTTTGGGGCCATACTGGGAAAGCATCAACCTAAAGAAAAAAAAATTTTTGCTGGGGATCAAGTTAAAAATTCAACACAGGGGTAAATTCCCAAAAAACCTGTTTAAGTTTTCTCAAATGCATCTAGGGCCAAAGGGGTTGCCAAATTACGGTCCCTTCACCCCCTTCTTTGTCATGAAAGAAAAGGAAGGCCCCAAAACTAAGACGAAAAATTCCAAATTTTTTTTCGATAGAAGTTGAAAAACTAAAAAAACCCCGGTAGGGCCTTCAGAGATGAAGGGGGGGCCCAATCGGGAATGGCCTAAATTTTTTACCTTGGCCCTTTGGGAAATGAGTTAGGAGTGGGAATTTTCCCCCAAAAAAAGGGGTACTCCTGCACCCCAAAAACACATTTTTTAAAGGCTTGCCCAAACCCAAAACTATTTTTTTTTCAGGTTTTGAATTTACCTGTGTACGTTTTTAAACGTTTGGGGGCCCAAAATTCTTCCGAATAGTTTTAAAATAATGCCCATCCGGGGAAACCAAAAATGAGTTCACGGAAAAACAATTTTAAACCGGGTTTTTTGGAAACCCCGCGGGGGGAGAAATTAAACAACCCGAACGGCATCCCCGTTAAACTCAAAATAAACTTCAGGGTGTTAAACGGGGGTCCCCCCAATCACCCCTTTTGGGGGAAAAATCCCGGATGAGGTTATGGGGCCCCCTCAAAGGCCCAAAATTTGGGGGAAAACCCTTTTTTTTCCCCATGGATTTGGTTTTAAAACAGATCAGGGATCAAGGGTAAGGGGTTTTGGGTTTTTTTTAACGTTTTTTTTTTTCAGTTCCCCGGGGTAATCTATGCATGGACGGAGGCCCCTCCATTTTTTTTTCCCTTTCAAAAAAAAAAACCCTGCCCCCCTTTGGGAGAACCAAAGGTCGGTTTATGCCCCTTCTGTAAGCTTTTTTGCAATTTATTTTTTTCTTTTTCCCCCGTCTTCTGGACCGGGAAGATTATTTTTATCCTCCCTTGGGGGAAACCCCCACCCCGGGGCACTAGGTCAATGGCACAGGGTAAAAATTATGAGGGGGTTATTTACCCTCCCGGCCCTGTTTCTGGAAAATACTGCAGCAAACCCCCGGGAAATTTTAAAAAAGGAATTGCTCCCCCTTCAATATTTCCCAGTAGGGGGTTTAGGGGGGACATTTTTGTCAAAACCCGTTTTTCCCCAATTGAAAAATTTTTAAACCGGGAAATTTTTTCCATGCCCAAAACCAAGGGGTTTTATGTTTCTAAAAGCCAGAGCTAGTCCCAACATCCCCCTAAAAGGGGCGGGCCCCCCATAATAATTTAGAATAAAACTTTTTTTTATTTTAGGGATCCGACCCCCTTTCCCCGTTTCGGAGGTTACAATGTTGGTTTTGTGAAACCCTGTTTGGTGGGTGGGAAAGTCAATAGCCACAACCGTAGAGACTCAGTTTGGGTCCCCAAGGGGGGGGGGCCCAGACTTTTGGGAGGGAAAAGGGCCATAACCTTTTGGGAAAGCTGATCCGAATCTCCCCAAAAACGCACTCCCAGAACCAGACAGCGACAATTTAGGGAAATTTAATTGGTATCAGAAATTTTTTTGGTTTTTTGATAGGAAAAACCTTGTTTAAACTAGGGGACCCTTCCCTGCTGCCCACATAGGGTGGGGGTTTATTTTTCCCCTGGTTTCCCCTTTTGGGGCACTCCCCGAATGCCGTGTCCATATAATAAAAAATTTCCCAAAATTTGGGGGGGGGAACCCTAAAGGGTAGGGAAACAAAAACCCTTTCCCCAAACTCTTTGCCCCCTCTTTTGTCCGAGGTACTGGGCGGGGTTTTTAAAAAAACGGGCGACCTTTCCCCTCTCTTTTCTTTGCCCAAAAAGGGCCCTTTTCCCTTTTACCTAGGGAACCCTGTGGGCCAAACCCGGGATAGGGGGCCCCCAAAGGGGGTAGGGGAAAAGGGTTTGGGGGCAGGGGGACACTTTTGTCTTGGGGTGACTCTGCTTTTTCCCCGGGGGCCAGTTTCCGGGGAAACTCCCCTGGGTAACCCAAACTGCATTGCTCTTTCCCCTTTGCTTATGGGGTTCATATTTGAGGGAAAGAGCGAAAACGGTTCCGGCCCTTTTAAAAATTTGTCACGTAAAGGGGGAGGTACAGGTGAGCCCTGACTGGCCCCCAGCCCATTTTCCCTGCCAAATTTGGGAATTGCCCCCCTAAAAGGGCCCAGCCCGGAAAGAAAGGGGCCCCCCGTTCCAACGCCACTGTAGAGTTGGGGGGCCCATCAGGAAGTAAAAATTACCAAAACGGGAAACCCCAAAGCCACAAATCAGAACCAGAGGGAATAAACCCGTAAACAAGCCCCAAAAGGAAAAACACAAAAGGGAGCGAGGTACAAAATCAAAAAGAAAACCCGGAGGAAAAAGTAACCAAGCCTAAGAAGGTAGGTACACAATTTTAAACACCCAAAACAAATAGGGAAAAAGGCAGCCGGGGGAAAATTTACAGGCGCGCACTCAGCTAGAGGGATTTAAATGTGATTCCGGGTTTTTCCCCCCCCTTTTTTGGGGCTTTGTTTTTGGGCGGGCCCCCTTTCCAAAAAAATTTTCCCCCAATTGGCCTGGGGGTTCTTCTGAAATCAGAGTTTCCGAAACCCAAAGTGTATCGGGGTTTGGGGTTGAAAAATCAGCTGCCGCAGCCTTTTGGGACCCCTGCAGTTTAAATGCAGCCTAGCCTGCCCCCAAAGCCAAATAGCACTCCTTCATTTTCTAAAAATTACCACGTCCCCCGAAATATTTTTTATGACCACAGGGGGGGGGGGTTTTTTGGGGCCTTATCAGAGAAAATGGGGCAAGGTTTTTTGGGGTTGTTTTTTTCTTCCTTTTTTTTTTTGGGGAAAATGAAAAATTTTCCCGGTTTTAAATTTGGGCCCCCTTTGTTTCTGGAAAAAAAATTTTTTTTTTTCTTTTTAAAAGGGGTTTCCCAGAAAGTTCCTTTTTTGAAAAACCCTTTGGGGGGGCCCAAATGGAAACGCTTTTACCCCTTGATGAATTTTTGGGGGGGGTTTATGGTTCCAAAATGGGGTAAATTTTTGGGGGTTTTCCCTTTTGTTCCAAAACTTGGGGGATTTACTAATGCAAATGGGGCCCCCACCCAAATTCCAGCTTTTTTTGAACCCCCCAAAGCCAAATAGCGCTCCTTAACTTCTGGCCCAAATATGTGCCCCTTAAATTTTCTTTATGACAACATATGGGGTATTGTAACATCCCAAGACAGGGTGTGGCAATAGGTTTTTTTGGGTTTTTTTTTTTTCCCCACATTCCCCCTTTTTTAGCATAAAAAAATTTGGGGCTAAAAATGTAATTTATTCGAAAAATTTTTTAAAATTTTTTTTTTTTTCGGTTTAATTCTAAAAATTTTTTTTTTGAATTTAAATTTTCTTGGGGCAATAAATTTTACTTAAAACCCCCCCGAGAATTTTTTTGGGGGGGGTAGTTTTTCCCTTAAAAGGGGGCTTTTCGGGTTTTTTTTTTGGATTTTTTTGCACCTTTTAAAGGGGTCGGAAAAACCCGATTTGGTTGGGTAAAATTCTTAAAAAAAAATTAGCTCCAAAAAACCGTGGGGTCCTTTCAATTTTTGGGCTTGTGGTTGAGTTCAAATTAAATTTAGGGGGGAAAATTTTTGATTATTTCTGGGAAAAAAGAGATATAGGGAAACTTACTTTAAGTTGGGGTTTTTCTGTTACCATATTTCTAAATTTTCCCTAAAAAATTTAATAGATTAAAATTGAAAATTTTGGGAAAAAAAATGGGAAAACCCTTTAAATTTTCCCCCCAAATTTTCTTTAAATTTTTTAAAACCTAAAGGGTTTGGACTTTTAAGTGCTGTTTTAAATACCCTTTTTAAGGGTTTTTGTAGTTTCTTACATTTGGGGGATTTTTTGGGGGTTTTTAAAATCCCGGCCCCCTCAAATTCTACAGTGAAAAGAACCCCCAAGGGGCCCCAAAAAAACTGTGGTTTTTAATTTTCTTTAAAATTTTGAAAAATTGTAATCATATTTATAAGCCTCCTAAATTCCTAAAAAAAATTAAGTTTAAAATTAAAAAAAATTTTAGCCTTAAACAAGAAGAATTTTGGGGAGATGTATTTAAATTTTCAAAATTGTGTTGTTTTACTATTGTCTTAAAATGGAAAAAATTTTTTTGTTTGAAAAAGGTTTAAAATTTTTAAATTTTTCACGATATTTTTAATATTTTTGGGAAAAAAAGTATTTTTTGGCCAAAATTTTTTATTTCTTTAAAACATAAATGTCACCGGGGAAAACATTTCCTTATGAATTTAATGGATGGTAAATGCATTAAAAATTTATTCTTAAAAAAAAAGTGGAAAAATGAAAGATTTTTGAAAAATTTTGTGCTCTGTCAGAAAGGCCATAACTGGTCCCGGGGGGAAAGGGGGTTTAACCCCCCAAACCCAAAATGGGTTTGTACATGCAGCGAATGCTGAGTTTTAAATTTGGGGCAACACTTGGGCCCCAAAAAAAAAACCCCCCACCGATGACGGGCTTCCAAAACCCCTGTACACCCTCTGTCTCCGCCATCCTCCAAACCCCCACCCCCAAGTTTTCCCCAGGCTGCCCGTTCTCAGGTATGATCAAGGGGATCAGCCTCCGGTTTTTTTTAGCCCCCACCGTTTTTCCCCGAGTTCCACCAGAACCCACCAAAAACCCTTCCCAAATTTTTCCTTTGCCAGTTTGACGAAATGCCGGGGGGGACAGCGGGGTTTAGCGCCAGCCTTTTTGTCTTCCCGGTTTTTGGAGCAGAAAAAAACACTTTTTAAACCCCAAAACCCTTCCCCAAAACCAAAAGCCTGAATTCGGCATTTTCCAGGCTTTTCGCCTTGGAAAAGTTGTTTTTCCGTCCCGGGGGGACAACGATGGGTTTAGCCACGTCTGGGCCCTTGCCTGCCCCCAAAAAACCAAATGCCCAGAAGGGGTTTTCCCTTTTCCAGGAAAAACCCTCCCTGCCCTTTGGCCCGCCAAGTGTAAATTTTAACATTTCAAACGCCCTTGTCTGTTTTGGTGTTTTGGAGGGAAAAAGTTCCATTTTGGACCACCGACACATGGCTAGTAAGCCCGGGGCCCAAGGCTGCTATATCTTGTGGGGCAAGGGTCACTGGGGGGAGGTGGGTGGTTTCCCGGTGGGGCCGGTTTTCTCCCCAGGGTCGGCGCACGCTCTTCAAAAAAACCGGAAGGGACTTTGGGGCAGGGCCTTTTTTTCCCCCTGGTTCCCCTTGGGGGGGAAACCGTGCCCAAGGGGAAACTAGGCCATGTTTAAATTAAACTGTCCCTTTGGGGAAATGTCCACCCCACAGGTTCCCGGGGCTGTTTGGGCGGCTCTCCCGCAAAAGGGGAATTCCCCAGCGTTTGGCCCGGTTTGGGCAAGGGAAACTTGTGGCCCGGGAAAAGGGGGTGTGCTAATAACGGTTAGAAATTTGTGGCCGCCCTTAAAATTTGGGGAGGCTGGAGACATCCCTTGGGCCCCCGGCCCTTTTCTTTAACCTTGTCGTTACCCGGGTTGGGGTGCCTGCTGAGGAAGGGGTCGAGGGCCCGAGTTTGCATTACGCCAATTTGACCCTGCCCTTTGGTTTTCCCCCCCTGGCTGGTTGCGTGTCAGCTCGGCCCCCCGGTCAACCGTCTCATTGTTGACGTTGGCAACACGCTGGGAATTCCCACCCTCCCCAAAAGCTCCCGTGATTGTGGGCCCGCGGGAATTGCCATTACGCCAGACCCAAATGGGCCAAAATGGCCCCGGGCAAGCAGCGGTGCGGACCTCGGGGGTTTTTAGCCCCCGAGGGGGGTGGAGAGTGAAAGAGCTCTGCACCCCTCCTTGCCAGTTTTGAAGAAGCCACCCCAAAAATTTTGGGGATTTCGGACAATGCCCTTTGTCGCAGGGCCATTTTGGTGTTCTTTGTTCTGGGGAAAGATCGTTTGGGGGCCCCTCTTTAAAAAAATCAGGTCCGCCCCGCGGAAAGGAGGAGGGGACGGGGAAAAGATCGGACACGGAGCCTTTCTCTCCGTCGAAATCCACGAGGCCCCACAGTTTTCCCCTATTTTAAACGGTTAAAATTTTGGCGTGGTTCGGGGGCCAGGGTAGTGAAGGAAAGGGGGCCTCGCTTCAAAGGGTGCATTATCTCAGGCAAGTCGGGCTTTTGTTTAAAGCCCGTGCCGGAGGGGGAAAACGGAGGAGGAAAAGGGAGGTATTCCTAGCCACCGACGTTTTGGGCGTTTCCCCGCTTGGGAAAAAAGGGGTTTTGGCGCGAAATTTAGGCGGGAGGAAGGAAAATGAGGAATCAGTTTGTAGTGGCCCCCGACCCGAGGCTTTGGGGAAAACAAGGTTTCCCTCTCTCCATGAGTGCTTGGATGCTCCTTTTCCCCCCAAACCCTGTTTCCCCCCATTAAGGCCAATTAAAATGAACAACAGTTATGGGTGGTCCCCCCTCCCCGGGAACCCCCGGGACAAAACCCAAAATTCCCGCACTTTCCCTTTTCCCCCCACCCAAATAGATAAATAAAAAGCAGGGGAAAAGGGGGCCCCTTTCTGATTTTATCAACTGGAGAATCTGTTTTCGTCTTTCTTTTTTTTTTTTCAAAAGGCGGGGGGAAAAATTTCAAGGGGGAAAAAGTTGCGGGGACAGCCCGTAGAGTGCAAGTTGCCGTAGCCCCAAGGGAGAGGCAGGGGGGAAGAAACCAGTGATTTGTTCAAGACCCCAGGTTTCCCCCCCAAAAAATTTTTTGGGTTATCAGGGGTAAAAAGGAACATTTACCCCCAAAAAGAAAAAAATCACCCGCATTTCCCTAGACTATTAGATAAAAAATAATTTGCAATGATATCCTTAATGGGGGTAATGCGTCAAGATAATCCCAATAAAATACCCGTTTTATGATGTGTCTGGGTGCTCAGTGTGGGACGAAAAAAAAGACCGGTGGTTTGGGATTCCATACATTTTAAAAAGTTTTTTTCTAGAAAATTTTTAAAATACTAAAAAAATTGCCATGTACAAAATAGCTGATAAAAATATTCCCATCTGAATTGTACAGGGGGGTTTCAGGAAGACTTTTAACAAATTTTTGGTTTTCCCAGGACAGGTATAGTCAATGTCCCCGTGAAACTAAAATGGTGGTTGAAAGACTTTTCCCTTTTTCTGGCACTTTTTAAATCTGGGGGTTTTATTTAGGGTTTTTTGGGGTCATGCTGTGGGGTTAGGGACGGGAATTTTGTCTTTGCCAGTGGAAAAATAAAAAAGGGGGTTGAAAGACTCCTTTTTTCCGGCATTTTTATTTTGGGGTCATGCAGGTTTTGGGGGCCTTTCTATGGCACAGGGCAGGTATAGTTTAAAAGGGCCAGTGGAAATTTAAAATTTGGGGGTTGAAAAAACCCTTCTTCCAGCACTTTTTTAAAACTGGGGGTCATGCAGGTTTGGGGGGTCATGCTGTGGCCCCGGGAAGTTTAGTTTATGGTTCCCGTGAAAAATAAAAAAAGGTGGTTGAAAAGGGGCTCCTTTTTCCGGCACTTTTTTATCTTGGGGGGTTTTTGAGGTTTGGGGTCATGCTGCCCCCCAGGAAGGGGATAGTCAATGTCCCGTTCAAGTAAAAAAGAAGTGTTTTAAATTTATACTGCCTTTGGGACTTTTTAATTTGTGGGTCATGCAGGTTTAAGGGGGCATGCTGTGGTAAAAGGGCAAGGGTTGGTGGAAAGGGGGTGACTTTTTTTTCTTTTGGCTTTTAAAAAACCCCAAGGTGTTTCCAAAAATGTTAAACCCCGTATCCAGTTTGCTGTTTTTGGATGTTTATTCCATTCCCCCAGCCCCTTTGGGTTGGGGGAAATTTGAAGGTGGGTTTTTCCTTTTCCCCTGGGCCCTTTTAAAGGTGATCGGCGTTAACTTATTACGACCCATCGGGGAAAACGTCTTTTATTTAAATTTCCGATTCGGGGCTTTCGACCCCCATTTACGTTAGTAACGTAATCGTTTATCACTAGTGTTTTGGGCCGATTTTTTATGGGGACAAAATTTTTAAATGGGGAAAAGGTTTTTTTTTGGTTTTTTTCCGAAATTTCCAGTAAATGGAAAATTTAAAGGGTTTTAAAATCTGAGGTTCATCAAATTTAAGATCGCGCCTTTTTCGGCGTTTCCCTTTTTAATTTTGGGGGGCCAAAAAAAATTCAGATTCCCAAAATTAGGCGGGGCTTGAGAGGTGTGTTCCCAAACGTCTTAAATGGATTTGTTTGGTTCCCGATTGGTGGAAAAAATAACAATGCCCTTCTTTTACATAGGAAAACGGGCGTTTTTCCTGTTTCACCCTTCGTGTCTCCCCCCGGGGTTTCCCCATAGGGATAGGCCCTTGCGCTCTGCCTGTGGCCAAACAGCCAGCAAAATTTAGTTATTTCTGCAAAAAGAAAACCTTACTATTAGCTGGACCCTTTCCCAAAATTTTGGGTTATATTAGAAAAATTTGAAGATTTTTTTGTAGTTTATAGTTTCTTAGTTTTTATTTTTGAAAGGGTTTAAAAAAAGGGAACAAGTGCCCATTCTAGTTCACCCTGTTTTGCTAAGGGTGTTGATCCAGGGGAAGGCAAAAACCCCCCAAATGAGGTAGAAGCCCAAGGGCCCTCATTTTAGGGGAAAAATTATTTCTGCTCCAATTTGGAAAATCAAAAAATTTTCCCTGGTTTAAATTTGCCCCCCTCCCTGAACCCTAGTAAACAAATAAATTGTTTTATTATTTACGCTGCAGAAATCCCAACCCAAAACCCTTTTTTGAATCGGTTTTTTTGGAATTTCCCAAATGCCCTGTCCTGGGGCCCAGAGAATTTCCTAGTTTCATTTCCCTCTTACAGTTTTTAAAAAAAACCCCTTTCAAAAGTTTATGTAGAAACTTTCGTTCCCCCCAAAAAAGAAAAGGGAAATGCCCCCTTGTTCTAGATACACCCCTGTGTTTAAAAAAAATCTTGGGAGGAAAATCTTATATTGCCCTTTGATTTTTTTTTAAAAAATTTATTTATTATGTCCCCCGAGCCCTTCCCTTTTCTTTAAACAAAAAAACCCTAATCTTGTTTATCTTTCGGGTTACGGGGAGTCCCCCCCAGTCCTTTTTTTATTTTTGTTCCCCGCCTTTTTTCCCTTTTTCAAGCTTTTAAAAATGTTTTTCCTTTGTCCCCTGGTCCCCAAAAAATGTAAAAAAAAATTTTCCCATGTTTTGGTTTTAACCAGTGACTTGTATAATGGGAAAATAATGTTTTTCATCATGTGCATCTATCCCCCCTTTTTTAATGCCCCCCAGGGACCCTATTTCTTTGGCTGTTTGCTGCCTGCTTTGGCGGGCAACAATTAATTTACTGTCCACCAGGTTTCCCCAAAGGGTCCTTCTCCATGTCAACTTTTTCCCAGTGTTTTTCCATTTAAAATTGAAATTTATGTAAGGGGAATTTCTTTTCCCCCATGGGGCTAACCTTGATTTTTCTTTTGTTAAACCCACCCTGCCATTCCCCCTCCCCGGCCTCCAACTTATCCAGTCCCTTTGTAATAAAATATTTTCCTTATTGTCGGGGGTTTAAATTTTTACAGGGTTTAAGTATCGTTTTCCCCAAGTTGATTTTTTTACTGTGTTTTCCCCTGGTAGATCATTAAAAAAAAATGTTAAAGAGGATAGGGGGCCCCAATTTACTGCCCCTATGGTACCCCATAGTAACAGCGACCCATTTTCTGATTTATGTACCGTTAATTTTTTACCCTTTGTTTTTATCAGTGACCCTTTAAATTAACCCACTTGCCAACTTTTTCCCCAGCCCAAAGCATTTCTCTTTTTATTTAAACCAACCTTTTATGTGGCCCCGTATAAAATGCTTAAAAAATTTTGATATATGACATCAGTGCCCCCCCCCGAAACCGTTAGCCCCTGACTTCCTCTTTTGAAGCTGATGAGTTTTATTTGGGACAAAAAAACCGATCCTTCATGAACCCGTGCTGGAACGGGGTTTTAATTTTTTTTCGTGAGATACCCCAGGATAGCTTTCTTGAGAAAAACCTTAAAAACTTTTTAAAAATACAAACAGGGGTTAAGTTTTCTGGCCTTTATTTTCCGGGGATCCCTTTTTGCCCCCTTTTTGGGAATAGGGGCCCCACATTTGCTATGCGCCAAATTTCCCCTTTTGGGACATACCCCGTTATTAGAAGTCCATGAATATTAAAAATTTGGGGGCCCCTTTTCCTATGACATCCCCTTAACTTTTGGGGGGGACCCGTGGGGGTATGCCATCTGGCCCTGGGGATTTGTTTTTTTTTAAATTTTTCCAAAGAGGGAAAGCTGCCCTTCTTTTTGGGTTTTGAAAAAGGGAAATTTTTAAAATTTGGGAGTTTACCAAAATTCTTTTCTTTCAACGGGAAAAGGCCCCCTCCTTTGGTAAAATACAGTGGGAGAAAAAGTGTTTTAATTTACGTTTGCTTTTTTATCACCCCCCCTTACTGCCCTCTCCTCAGTTTTTTTAAAAAGGGGCCCCAAATCATTTTCCTTTTTTAATTTTTTTTTTACTTTTTATATATTTAAAAAAATTATTTTGGGGGGGGGTTTGTGGCTTCCCAATGTAAAAAGGAGAGAGTTTTTGAGTGGAGCTCGTCAGAAAATTGCCCTAAAAATATAAACAACTACACCCTTTAAAAAATGAGAAAGTGGGACGTTTCCAAAAAGGGCCCCCAAGAACCCTAAGCTGCCCTCCCCCAAAAAAGATGTGGACCCTTCTCAAACAAATTTCCCCGCTGCGGATTTTGGGAGGACGTTTTTACCGCCTTTCCCGAAACCTAGGGCCCTCGGGGGGGCCCCCCTTTGCCTGCGTGACCCGGGGGGGCCCAAGCCGGGCAGCGCACCCGTCCAAAGCTCCCAAGCGGCTGCCGGGAAGTTGAACCGCCGAAAGGACAGACCTCACAGAAGCCTGCGCTTCTACCCCCGCCCCGCCCCCCCGGGGCCCTGGCCCCCCGTTTCCGGGACAAGGGAAAAAAATTTGGAGCCAAACCCCCGTCTCTGCGGCCCGCAGCCCCAATAGGAAGGCGCCTTTCCCGCCCGGGGACCGCGCCCGAACGGGGGAGCCGGCGCTCACTGCCAGCCAAACCCCCAACCCCACTTTCCCGACTCCACGTTTGCGACGGGTGATGGAGATCACCGCCAGCCCCACTTTGGGGGGACAGGGGGAACCTGGAGGAAGGGCCCCCGGAAACCCTCCGCGGGCCATGGGACACTGTGGGGAAAACCGGCGTTTTCCTCCCCAATTCACCATCCTCATTGCCCCGGGCCCCCCGCTCCAAACGGGGTGAAGGGGGGGCGCCGAGGCCGACTGCAAAGCCGCGGTTTAGGGTTTTTGGTAGGGCCCCGGGCCCAACGGGCCCAAGCATTTATGGACATTCACGGGGATCGCGGATCCCGCAACAAGGGAAAACCCGACGTACCCAAAAACCCATTTAGGGAGCTCCCCCGGGCTGCACAGGCGCTGCCCGCCTCGCCCTCGGCCCATGCGCTGCAATGGGAACAGAGGGGGGAATCCCCTTATCATGGGGGGAACCCGGAATAAAGGGAAAGCCCCATAAACCCGCTAGAGGGGAACCCGATCCCCCACCCACAAACGCAGGGG